>WNWK01006541.1:35000-104610 GCA_009830355.1 Cherax destructor
ATAGGACAGACCCCTGAGTTGTGGAACTAACCGTGTCGCAAATCTTTGCACTTTCTCTAGTTTCTTTACGTGCTTGACCAGGAGTGGGTTCCAGACTGGTGCTGCATATTCTAGTATGGGCCTGACGTACACGGTGTACAGTGTCTTGAACGATTCCTTGTTTAGGTAACGGAACGCTAATCTTAGGTTTGCCAGTCGTCCATATGCTGCCGCAGTTATCTGGTTGATGTGTGCCTCCGGAGACTCTGGCGTTATACTCACCCCAAGGTCTTTCTTCTTTGCCGAGGTTTGTAGCCTTTGTCCGCCTAGCCTGTACTCTGTCAGCGGTCTTCTTTGCCCTTCTCCGATCTTCATGACTTTGCATTTGGTGGAATTGAATTCGAGAAGCCAGTTGCTAGACCAGATGTCAAGCTTGTCCAGGTCTGTTTGAAGTCCTGCTTGGTCCTCTTCCGATGTGATTCTCCTCATTAATTTCACATCATCTGCGAACAGACACACTTCTGAGTCTATCCCGTCCGTCATGTCATTTACATATACCAAGAATAACAATGGTCCTAGGACTGACCCCTGCGGTACGCCGCTCGTCACAGGCGCCCACTGTGATACCTCATCACGCACCATGACCCGTTGTTGCCTCCCTGTGAGGTATTCCCTGATCCATTCCAGTGCCCTTCCTGTTATACATGTTTGTTCTTCCAACTTCTTTACTAATTTCATGTGAGGAACTGTGTCGAAAGCCTTCCTGCAGTCCAGGAAAATGCAATCAACCCACCATTCTCTCTCTTGCCTTACCTCTGTTACTTTATCATAGAACTCCAGGAGGTTTGTTACACAGGATTTGCCTTCCCGGAATCCGTGCTGTCTGGTGTTTATTATTCTGTTCAGCTCGAGGTGTTCCACCATTCTTTTCCTGATGTTGTTACTTTGATGTTACTTAAGACTAAGTAGTGATGTTACTTTGATGTTACTTAAGACTAAGTAGTGTTGTTACCTTGATGATACTTAAGACTAAGTAGTGATGTTACTTTGATGTTACTTAAGACTAAGTAATGATGTTACCTTGATGTTACTTAAGACTAAGTAGTGATGTTACTTTGATGTTACTTAAGACTAAGTAGTGTTGTTACCTTGATGTTACTTAAGACTAAGTAGTGATGTTACTTTGATGTTACTTAAGACTAAGTAGTGTTACCTTGATGTTACTTAAGACTAAGTAGTGATGTTACTTTGATGTTACTTAAGACTAAGTAGTGATGTTACTTTGATGTTACTTAAGACTAAGTAGTGTTGTTACCTTGATGTTACTTAAGACTAAGTAGTGGTTACCTTGATGTTACTTAAGACTAAGTAGTGGTTACTTTGATGTTACTTAAGACTAAATAGTGTTGTTACCTTGATGTTACTTAAGACTAAGTAGTGATGTTACTTTGATGTTACTTAAGACTAAGTAGTGATGTTACCTTGATGTTACTTAAGACTAAGTAGTGATGTTACCTTGATGTTACTTAAGACTAAGTAGTGTTGTTACTTTGATGTTACTTAAGACTAAGTAGTGAAGTTACTTTGATGTTACTTAAGACTAAGTAGTGATGTTACTTAAGACTATGTAGTGATGTTACTTTGATGTTACTTAAGACGAAGTAGTGTTGTTACCTTGATGTTACTTAAGACTAAGTAGTGTTGTTACTTTGATGTTACTTAAGACTAAGTAGTGATGTTACTTTGATGTTACTTAAGACTAAGTAGTGATGTTACCTTGATGTTACTTAAGACTAGGTATTGATGTTACCTTGATGCTACTTAAAACTAAGTAGTGTTCTTACCTTGATGTTACTTAAGAATAAGTAGTGATGTTACTTAGGACTAAGTAGTGATGTTACTTTGATGTTACTTAAGACTAAGTAGTGTTGTTACCTTGATGTTACTTAAGACTAAGTAGTGTTGTTACTTTGATGTTACTTAAGACTAAGTAGTGATGTTACTTTGATGTTACTTAAGACTAGGTAGTGATGTTACTTTGATGTTACTTAAGACTAAGTAGTAATGTTACCTTGATGTTACTTAAGACTAAGTAGTGATGTTACTTAAGACTAAGTAGTGTTGTTACCTTGATGTTACTAAAGACTAAGTAGTGATGTTACTTTTATGTTACTTAAGACTAAGTAGTGTTACCTTGATGTTACTTAAGACTAAGTAGTGATGTTACTTTGATGTTACTTAAGACTAAGTAGTGATGTTACTTTGATGTTACTTAAGATTAAGTAGTGATGTTACTTTGATGTTACTTAAGACTAAGTAGTGTTGTTACCTTGATGTTACTTAAGACTAAGTAGTGATGTTACTTTTATGTTACTTAAGACTAAATACTGATGTTACTTTGATGTTACTTAAGACTAAGTAGTGATGTTACCTTGAAGTTACTTAAGACTAAGTAGTGATGTTACCTTGATGTTACTTAAGACTAAGTAGTGATGTTACCTTGATGTTATATAAGACTAAGTAGTGTTGTTACTTTGATGTTACTTAAGACTAAGTAGTGATGTTACTTTGATGTTACTTAAGACTAAGTAGTGATGTTACTTAAGACTAAGTAGTGATGTTACTTTGATGTTACTTAAGACTAAGTAGTGTTGTTACCTTGATGTTACTTAAGACTAAGTAGTGTTGTTACTTTGATGTTACTTAAGACTAAGTTGTGATGTTACTTTGATGTTACTTAAGACTAAGTAGTGATGTTACCTTGATGTTACTTAAGACTAAGTAGTGATGTTACCTTGATGCTACTTAAAACTAAGTAGTGTTCTTACCTTGATGTTACTTAAGACTAAGCAGTGATGTTACCTTGATGTTACTTAAGACTAACTAGTGTTGTTACTTTGATGTTACTTAAGACTAAGTAGTGATGTTACATTGATGTTACTTAAGACTAAGTAGTGTTGTTACCTTGATGTTACTTTAGACTAAGTAGTGTTGTTACCTTGATGTTACTTTAGACTAAGTAGTGTTGTTACTTTGATGTTATTAAGACTAAGTAGTGATGTTACCTTGATGTTACTTAAGACTAAGTAGTGTTGCTACCTTGATGTTACTAAAGACTAAGTAATGTTGTTACTTTGATGTTACTTAAGACTAAGTAGTGATGTTACTTTGATGTTACTTAAGACTAATTATTGTTACTTTGTGTTACTTAAGACTAAGTAGTGATGTTACTTAAGACTAAGTAGTGATGTTACTTAAGACTAGGTAGTGATGTTACTTAAGACTAAGTAGTGTTGTTACTTTGAAGTTACTTAAGACTCAGTAGTGTTGTTACTTTGGTGTTCGTTTGAACAAACTTTACATGCAAAACATCTAAAGTATAGTACAGGTATTGTTACTGTATAGTGTAGATACTGTATTGTTACAGTATAGTATAGGTACTGTATTGTTACAGTATAGTGTTGGTACTGTATTGTTACAGTATAGTGTAGGTACTGTATTGTTACAGTATAGTGTAGATACTGTATTGTTACAGTATAGTGTAGATACTGTATTGTTACAGTATAGTGTAGGTACTGTATTGTTACAGTATAGTGTAGGTACTGTATTGTTACAGTATAGTGTAGGTACTGTATTGTTACAGTATAGTGTAGGTACTGTATTGTTACAGTATAGTGTAGGTACTGTATTGTTACAGTATAGTGTAGGTACTGTATTGTTACAGTATAGTTGTAGTACTGTATTGTTACAGTATAGTGTAGGTACTGTATTGTTACAGTATAGTGTAGATACTGTATTGTTACAGTATAGTGTAGGACTGTATTGTTACAGTATAGTGTAGGTACTGTATTGTTACAGTGTAGTGTAGATACTGTATTGTTACAGTATAGTGTAGATACTGTATTGTTACAGTAGTGTAGATACTGTATTGTTACAGTATAGTGTAGGTACTGTATTGTTACAGTATAGTGTAGGTACTGTATTGTTACAGTATAGTGTAGGTACTGTATTGTTACAGTATAGTGTAGATACTGTATTGTTACAGTATAGTGTAGATACTGTATTGTTACAGTATAGTGTAGGTACTGTATTGTTACAGTATAGTGTAGATATTGTATTGTTACGTATGTGTAGGTACTGTATTGTTACAGTATAGTGTAGGTACTGTATTGTTACAGTATAGTGTAGGTACTGTATTGTTACAGTATAGTGTAGGTACTGTATTGTTACAGTATAGTGTAGATACTGTATTGTTACAGTATAGTGTAGGTACTGTATTGTTACAGTATAGTGTAGGTACTGTATTGTTACAGTATAGTGTAGGTACTGTATTGTTACAGTATAGTGTAGATACTGTATTGTTACAGTATAGTGTAGGTACTGTATTGTTACAGTATAGTGTATGTACTGTATTGTTACAGTATAGTGTAGATACTGTATTGTTACAGTAGTGTAGATACTGTATTGTTACAGTATAGTGTAGGTACTGTATTGTTACAGTATAGTGTAGGTACTGTATTGTTACAGTATAGTGTAGGTACTGTAGTTACAGTATAGTGTAGGTACTGTATTGTTACAGTATAGTGTAGATACTGTATTGTTACGGGATAGTGTAGGTACTGTATTGTTACAGTATAGTGTAGGTACTGTATTGTTACAGTATAGTGTAGGTACTGTATTGTTTTAGTATAGTGTAAAGGGACTGTATTGTTACAGTATAGTGTAGGTACTGTATTGTTACAGTATAGTGTAGGTAAACTTATTGTTACAGTATAGTGTAGGTACTGTATTGTTACAGTATAGTGTAGGTACTGTATTGTTAGTATAGTGTAGATTACTGTATTGTTACAGTATAGTGTAGGTACTGTATTGTTACAGTATAGTGTAGGTACTGTATTGTTACAGTATAGTGTAGATACTGTATTGTTACAGTATAGTGTAGGTACTGTATTGTTACAGTATAGTGTAGGTACTGTATTGTTACAGTATAGTGTAGATACTGTATTGTTACAGTATAGTGTAGATACTGTATTGTTACAGTATAGTGTAGGTACTGTATTGTTACAGTATAGTGTAGGTACTGTATTGTTACAGTATAGTGTAGGTACTGTATTGTTACAGTATAGTGTAGGTACTGTATTGTTACAGTATAGTGTAGGTACTGTATTGTTACAGTATAGTGTAGGTACTGTATTGTTACAGTATAGTGTAGGTACTGTATTGTTACAGTATAGTGTAGGTACTATATTGTTACAGTATAGTGTAGGTACTGTATTGTTACAGTATAGTGTAGGTACTGTATTGTTACAGTATAGTGTAGGTACTGTTTTGTTACAGTATAGTGTAGGTACTGTATTGCTACAGTGTAGTGTAGATACAGTATTGTTACAGTGTAGTGTAGATACTGTATTGTTACAGTATAGTGTAGGTACTGTATTGTTACAGTATAGTGTAGGTACTGTTTTGTTACAGTATAGTGTAGATACTGTATTGTTAGTGTAGTGTAGGTACTGTATTGTTACAGTATAGTGTAGATACTGTATTGTTACAGTGTAGTGTAGATACTGTATTGTTACAGTATAGTGTAAATACTGTATTGTTACAGTATAGTGTAGGTACTGTATTGTTACAGTATAGTGTAGGTACTGTATTGTTACAGTATAGTGTAGGTACTGTATTGTTACAGTATAGTGTAGGTACTGTATTGTTACAGTATAGTGTAGGTACTGTATTGTTACAGTATAGTGCAGGTACTGTAGTATAGTGCAGGTATTGTAGTATAGTGCAGGTACTGCAGTACATTGTAGGTACAAAGGTTACAAACAAAATTTGATTGTTACAAAGAAAGTCACTATCATGCCGAGGTATTTTTGGCAGACTTAAACACCACTTAAGTCTAGACAAACTTCAAATATTCAATATTTTACTCCATTATTAATATAAGGTAGTACAATTTATGATACAAATATACATTTTTAGGTTTGTAATAATGGTTTAATAGATAAGGGATAAAATATTTGGGAGAGTTGCCTCAAATTTGGTTAGAGATTAGCATAGTGTGGGTACAGTTATTATTGAAAGATGAGATGATTTTTAAGTACACTCCTAAACTGATTTGTGGGCAAGGGACCTTTTGGTGTATTATAGTGCGGGTACTGTATTATAAACAAATATACATACATATACATAAGATAGTTAATTCAGGTATACACACAGTTACATAGAGAATCATACATAGCAGCATATGTGTAGAGATCCCAGGATAACCCAAAAAAGTCAAAGTGACTTATTTCCATTGGGGTCCTTTTAATACCTTAATATTATATAAAGAAATTATGTGAGGTAAATTTCACAGGTACAATCATGAATTAACATTTGACACACACAACTGGGAAGAACTGTGGCACATGTTAAACAGATTACACTTATAGTTGTACCTGGGAGACAGGTGAGACTAACAACACTCTCCCTCCCTCCATTACCACCTGGGAGACAGGTGAGACTAACAACACTCTCCCTCCCTCCATTACCACCTGGGAGATAGGTGAGACTAACAACACTCTCCCTCCCTCCATTACCACCTGGGAGACAGGTGAGCCTAACAACACTCTCCCTCCCTCCATTACCACCTGGGAGACAGGTGAGCCTAACAACACTCTCCCTCCCTCCATTACCACCTGGGAGACAGGTGAGCCTAACAACACTCTCCCTCCCTCCGTTACCACCTGGGAGACAGGTTATCCTAACAACACTCTCCCTCTCTCCATTACCACCTGGGAGACAGGTGAGACTAACAACACTCTCCCTCCATTACCATCTGGGAGATAGGTGAGACTAACAACACTCTCCCTCCCTCCGTTACCACCTGTGAGACAGGTGAGACTAACAACACTCTCCCTCCCTCCGTTACCACCTGGGAGACAGGTGAGACTAACAACACTCTCCCTCCCTCCATTACCACCTGGGACACAGGTGAGACTAACAACACTCTCCCTCCCTCTGTTACCATCTGGGAGACAGATGAGACTAACAACACTCTCCCTCCCTCTGTTACCACCTGGGAGACAGATGAGACTAACAACACTCTCCCTCCCTCCGTTACCACCTGGGAGACAGGTGAGACTAACAACACTCTCCCTCCCTCCGTTACCACCTGGGAGACAGGTGAGACTAACAACACTCTCCCTCCCTCCGTTACCACCTGGGAGACAGGTGAGACTAACAACACTCTCCCTCCCTCCGTTACCACCTGGGAGACAGGTGAGACCAACAACACTCTCCCTCCCTCCGTTACCACCTGGGAGACAGGTGAGACCAAAAACACTCTCCCTCCCTCCGTTACCACCTGGGAGATAGGTGAGACCAACAACACTCTCCCTCCCTCCGTTACCACCTGGGAGATAGGTGAGACCAACAACACTCTCCCTCCCTCCGTTACCACCTGGGAGACAGGTGAGACCAACAACACTCTCCCTCCCTCCGTTACCACCTGGGAGACAGGTGAGACCAACAACACTCTCCCTCCCTCCGTTACCACCTGGGAGATAGGTGAGACCAACAACACTCTCCCTCCCTCCGTTACCACCTGGGAGACAGGTGAGACCAACAACACTCTCCCTCCCTCCGTTATCTTCTCGTCTACCCACAACATGGGGAGACGAGAATAAATACACAACAAAAGAATTACCAAATTATTGGTGATATATCTTAACTCCTCCCTAGCAGGCAGGTATGCAAAATACTGGGCTATACTAGATACCTTACCTGTTTGGTGGGTTCATACCATATATAAGGAGGCGAAATTAAATTACTGTAGGTACACACGATGATCAACAAGTCGTCCAATCACCGCGTCCAGAATTATTTTCATTATCAGCCTTATTATAGCCAGATTAGTATGTATCTGAATTCTCCCAGATGCCTATTATATATACCTATTTTATGGTCCCCAACAAATGCCGATACACTCTTCATCAGCTTCGATTACTCACGATCAAATTCTTCGACACTCCCCTGTTAATGTATACGTTCCGCCATTTTCCTTGATCCCGTTTTATTTACCAATACATCTTTTCAATTAATTTAATAACACTTCCAGGTGTGTACTGAATTTTCATTACTGAAATGTTAATTTCCTCTATAATACAACATTTTCACTTTACTAATTCAACTCGTTACAGAATATTGGAAGGTAATAGAGAATATTAGTTATCGTGTATACCTCACACAACATCTTTTAAAAGTCACTCAGGATACACATCTATACAATTTCAGATAAACATTATTATTCCCTTCAATTCTTACACACACATTACAGGAAAATTACAAAAAATTCTAATTACAGTATAGTACACGTACTGTATACATTATAGTGCAGGTACTGTATACATTATAGTGCAGGTACTGTATACAGTATAGCGCAGGTACTGTATACAGTATAGCGCAGGTACTGTATACAGTATAGCGCAGGTACTGTATACAGTATAGCGCAGGTACTGTATACAGTATAGCGCAGGTACTGTATACAGTATAGTGCAGGTACTGTATACAGTATAGCGCAAGTACTGTATACAGTATAGCGCAGGTACTGTATACAGTATAGCGCAGGTACTGTATACAGTATAGCGCAGGTACTGTATACAGTACAGCGCAGGTACTGTATACAGTATAATAATAATACTTTATTGAGACATGATACAATGATACATGGTTGGGTAGACAAGATACATAGGTATTAATGAGATGTACATGCCAAAAGCCCCTAATATGCTGTGCATTGCGTGCAGGTACTGAATACAGTGGATACTGTATACAGTACAATAGATACTGTATAATGAATATACTGTATATTTACAGTATAATGGATACTGTATACAGTATGATACTGTATAGTTACAGTATAATAGATACTGTATAGTTACAGTATAATATATACTGTATACTTACAGTATAATAGATACTATATAGTTACAGTATAATAGATACTGTATAGTTACAGTATAATAGATACTGTATAGTTACAGTATAATTGATACTGTATAGTTACAGTATAATAGATACTGTATAGTTACAGTATAATAGATACTGTATAGTTACAGTATAATAGATACTGTAGTTACCGTATAATAGATACTATAGTTACAGTATATAATACAGTTAGTATAATAGATACTGTATGGTTTCAGTATAATAGATACTGTAAGTTACGTATAATACTGATGTTTTATAGTTTCAGTATAATAATCTTATATTACAGTATAATAATCTGTAGTTACAGTATATAGATGTGTATAGTTACAGTAAATAGATACTGTATATTACAGTAAATGATATGTAGTTACAGTATAATAATACTGTATAGTTACAGTATAATAATCTATTTAAGTATAATAGATACTATAGTTACAGTATAATGATCTGTATATTACAGATAATAATACTGTATAGTTACATATAATCTATAGTTACAGTATAATAGATACTATGTTACATATATAGATACTGTAAGTTACAGTATAATAATACTGTATATTAGTATAATAGATACTTATTTACAGTATAATGAATGCTGTTGGTTTCAGTATAATAATCTGTACAGTTACAGTATAATAGATACTTTTTACAGATAATAATAATGATTACAGTATAATAGATCGTAGTACGAATGAACGTATAGTTCAGTATAATAGATCTATGTTCAGTATAATAATACTGTATAGTTACAGTTAATAGATACTGATAGTTACAGTATAATAGATACGTATAGTTCAGATAATAGATCTGTATTTACAGTATAATAGATATGTATACAGTATAATAGATACTGTATAGTTACAATATAATATATACTGTATAGTTCAGTATAATAGATACTGTATAGTACAGTATAATAGATACTGTATAGTTACAGTATAATGATACTGTATAGTTACATAATAGATACTGTAGTTACAGTATAATAGATACTGTATAGTTACGTATATATACTGTATAATTAGTATAATAGATACTGTATAGTTACAGTATAAAATACGTATAGCGAATGAAGTTACAGTATAATAGATACTGTATATTACAGTATAATACTGTAAAGCATATAATAGATATATGGTTTCAGTATAATAGATACTGTAAGTTACAGATAATAATCTATAGTTACAGTATAATAGATACTGTAGTTACAGTATAATAGATACTGTAGAGTTACAGTATAATAGATTATAGTTACAGTATAATAGATACTGATAGTTACAGTATAATAGATACTGTATAGTTACAGTATAATAGATACTGTATAGTCACAGTATAATAGATACTGTATAGTTACAGTATAATAGATACTGTATAGTTACAGTATAATAGATACTGTATAAGTATAATGATAATGCATAGTTCAGTATAATAGATAATGTAGTTACAGTATAATAGATACTGTATAGTTACAATATAATATATACTGTATAGTTACATATAATAGATACTGTATAGTCAAGTATAATAGATACTGTATAGTTACAGTATAATAGATACTGTATAGTTACAGTATATAGATAGCTGTATAGTTATACAGTATAATAGATACTATAGTACAATATAATAATACTGTATAGTTACAGTATAATAGATACTGTATAGTTACATATAATAATACTGTATAGTTACAGTATAATAGATAATATAGTTACAGTATAATAGATACTGTATAGTTACAATATAATAATACTGTATAGTTACAGTATAATAGATACTGTATAGTTAGTATAATAGATACTGTATAGTTACAGTATAACAGATACTGTATAGTACAGTATAACTTATAGTCATATAAAGATACTGTATAGTTACAGTATAAGAACTATTCAGTATAATAGATACTGTATAGTTACAGTATAATAGATACTGTATAGTTACAGTATAATAGATACTGTATAGTTACAGTATAATAGATACTGTATAGTTCAGATAATAGATACTGTATGTTACAGTATAATAGATACTGTATAGTTACAGTATAATAGATCTGTAAGTTACAGTATATAGATACTGTATAGTTACAGATAGAGATACTATGTACAGATAATATGATGTTATAGTTAATGATACTGTATAGTTGCTTATAATAGATACTTATAGTTACAGTATAATAGATACTGTAGTTACAGTATAATGACTGATGTTACGATAATAGATACTGTACAGTTACAGTATAATAGATACTGTACAGTTACAGATAATAGATACTTTAGTTACAGTATATGATCTGTAAGTTACAGTATAATAGATACTATAGTTAATAATAGATATGATAGTTACAGTATAATAGATACTGATAGTTCATATATATACTTAAGTTACTATAATAGATACTGTATAGTTACAGTATAATACTGTATGTTACTGTATAATAGATACTGTATAGTTACAGTATAATGATACTGTATAGTTACAGTATAATAGATACTGTACAGTTACAGTATAATAGATACTGTATAGTTACAGTATAATAGATACTGTATAGTTTACAGTATAATAGATACTGTATAGTTACAGTATAATAGATACTGTATAGTTACAGTATAATACTGTATAGTTACAGTATAATAGATACTGTATAGTTACAGTATAATAGATACTGTATAGTTACAGTATAATAGATACTGTATAGTTACAGTATAATAGATACTGTATAGTTACAGTATAATAGATACTGTATAGTACGTAGTTACAGATAATAGATACTGTATAGTTACAGTATAATAGATACTGTATAGTTACAGTATAATAGATACTGTATAGTTACAGTATAATAGATACTGTATAGTTACAGTATAATAGATACTGTATAGTTTACAGTATAATAGATACTGTATAGTTACAGTATAATAGATACTGTATAGTTACAGTATAATAGATACTGTATAGTTACAGTATAATAATACTGTAGTAAGTATAATAATATATAGTTACAGTATAATAGATACTGTATAGTTACAGTATAATAGATACTGTATAGTTACAGTATAATAGATACTGTATAGTTACAGTATAATAGATACTGTATAGTTACAGTATAATAGATACTGTATAGTTACAGTATAATAGATACTGTATAGTTACAGTATAATAGATACTGTATAGTTACAGTATAATAGGTACTGTATAGTTACAGTATAATAGGTACTGTATAGTTACAGTATAATAGATACTGTATAGTTACAGTATAATAGATACTGTAGCTACAGTATAATAGATACTGTAGTTACAGTATAATATATACTGTATAGTTACAGTATAATAGGTACTTATAGTTAAGTATAATAGGTACTGTATAGTTACAGTATAATAGGATATGTATAGTTACAGTATAATAGGTACTGTATAGTTACAGTATAATAGGTACTGTATAGTTACAGTATAATAGTACTGTAAGTTACAGTATAATAGGTACTGTATAGTTACAGTATAATAGGTACTGTATAGTTACAGTATAATAGGTACTGATAGTTACAGTATAATAGGTACTGATAGTTACAGTATAATAGGACTGTATGTTACAGTATAATAGGTACTGTATAGTTACAGTATAATAGGTACTGTATAGTTACAGTATAATAGGTACTGTATACAGTATAATAGGTACTGTATACAGTATAATAGGTACTGTATACAGTATATAATAGGTACTGTATACAGTATATAATAGGTACTGTATACAGTATAATAGGTACTGTATACAGTATAATAGGTACTGTATAGTTCAGTATAATAGTACTGTATAACAGTATAATAGGTACTGTATAGTTACAGTATAATAGGTACTGTATAGTTACAGTATAATAGGTACTGTATAGTTACAGTATAATAGGTACTGTATACAGTATAATAGGTACTGTATAGTTACAGTATAATAGGTACTGTATAGTTACAGTATAATAGGTACTGTATAGTTACAGTATAATAGGTACTGTATAGTTACAGTATAATAGGTACTGTATAGTTACAGTATAATAGGTACTGTATAGTTACAGTATAATAGGTACTGTATAGTTACAGTATAATAGGTACTGTATAGTTACAGTATAATAGGTACTGTATAGTTACAGTATAATAGGTACTGTATAGTTACAGTATAATAGGTACTGTACACAGTATAATACTGTATAGTTACAGTATAATAGATACTGTATAGTTACAGTATAATAGATACTGTATAGTTACAGTATAATAGATACTGTATAGTTACAGTATAATAGATACTGTATAGTTACAGTATAATAGATACTGTATAGTTACAGATAAGTACATGTATTACAGTATAATAGATACTGTATAGTTACAGTATAATAGATACTGTATAGTTACAGTATAATAGATACTGTATAGTTACAGTATAATAGATACTGTATAGTTACAGTATAATAGATACTGTATACAGTATAATAGATACTGTATAGTTACAGTATAATAGATACTGTATACAGTATAATAGATACTGTATAGTTACAGTATAATAGATACTGTATAGTTACAGTATAATAGATACTGTATAGTTACAGTATAATAGATACTGTATAGTTACAAGTATAATAGATACTGTATAGTTACAGTATAACATTTACTGTATAGTTACAGTATAATAGATACTGTATAGTTACAGTATAATATTTACTGTATAGTCTGGACCTCCTCCCTCCCTCAAAAAAATATTAAATTTATAATTAACATGTTTAATATATTATTTCTAACATTTTAATGGTTATTTGTTGTTATTAAAAGCTTATATTATTGTTATGTTCCTGGGGAAGCACTAAACACGTAGGAGACATATGATTATTATTATAATCATGGGGAAGCGCTAAACCCGTAGGATTATACAGCGCCCTGTGGGGAAGGGAACTGGAGCACAGCTCCAATTCCCTAGATCAAGAGCCCTTCACCAGCATCAAGGAACCTCCCTTGAGGGGACACGTAGGGGTCATAGAGCGTCAGGAGGATGGAAGGCAATCTAATTCAATCCAAGGAAATAATATCATAATGAAGCGCTAAACCCTTAAGTGTCATACAACCCAAGGAAATAGAGGGTAGCTCCAATTCTTTGGATCAAGAGGCCTTCACCGACATCAAGGCTCCTCTCTTAAGGGACCACATGTTTACATCAAGCACTCCAAACTTATGCAGTATTTTTTTTTTTATCTTAAGCCAAGGCAGAGTGACCCAAAGGAGACACATTCACCATCATTCATTCAATATCTGTCTTTCCAGAAGTGTGCTGGCATCTCAGATTACCCTCTGGCTGTAACATTCCCACCAATCCTTCAGAGTGCAGCCACTGGCCTTCCTACCTCCAAGACTCAAGTTCAGCTAACTGGTTTCCCTAAATCCCTTTCATGTTATCTTACAGCACCTCCATTAAACAACCACATGTCTCTATTCACTCCTATCTTAACATGCATTGCTCACACAAGTCTGCTGGATGTTCAAGTCACTAAGACTCAAAACCTCCTTTAAAACTCTGCTCAGTTGTTTTTTGACCAATATACATATACGGACCACTACCAGTCGACCCCACAGTCTGGCTACGGATCTTCCTAAAGGAAGCTCTTTGTTGTTGGGCTGGACCTGTCAAGAGTAAGACCACTTGTGGCTACTGTCAACCTCAGAGTTAGTTCTGGGTTACCAGACCCGGCCACCTGGAGGTCAGTGGTTAGTCTTCACGGTCCACTCACCCACTCTCCATGGGGAAGTGGAACAGAATTCTTTCTCCGTAAGCCATGCGTGTCGTAAGAGGCGACTAAAATGCCGGGAGCATGGGGCTAGTAACCCCTTCTCCTGTATACATTACTAAAGTTAAAAAGAGAAACTTTCGTTTTTCTTTTTGGGCCACCCTGCCTTGGTGGGATACGGCCGGTTTGTTGAAAGAAGAAGATACATATACGGTTGTATAGTTTGAAAATACAATAACATTTCATGGGGAAGCACTAAACCCATAGGAATTATACAGCACCTTGGGGAATGGGAGACAATCAGATTCAATCCAAGGAGATCTCCAATTCTTTGGATCAAGAGCCCTTCACTAGCATGAAGGTGCCTAACCTGAAGGGTGACAATGACATGTTCTACTTAACTAGCAAAACAACAAATTGATCTTAAACCTTCAATGTACTCCTACCTTGTGCTCACCTGAGTAACTTTTCCCTTCCCTTGACAAGTACTGACTGTACTGAAGGCACTCACTGCCTCTAAAACATGTTGCCTCATTATGAGGAAAACAGTATACAAGGTGCAGGTACTGCAGATAGATTATGTATTTACTCTCTGAACTCTACTTGCCTGTATACTATCATGTTCTGGACTGACAGGAGCTATGACTTGACCCCTGCAATCACATATAGGTGAGTACACCAGAGATCAAATGCTGTTATCTTAAGACTAAATTTATTTTACAAAATACTGTATACATTTTTAAATAACATCCAAAAGGTGATCCTCACTGCACAATGCATGTTACATTTTCTAAGCCAAGTACATTCTCAGTTTGTTTAAAATAACACGTGATGAATTAGATTAGCCTCGATTCAAAGAATAGCAGAAATGTGAATTTAAATACGTTGGCTCAAGTCTTGACTGAAACAAACTGTATACAAGAGGCTGATCAAATATACAGTGGTACCCCGACTTACGATGGTCCCCAAACTCACCCTTTTATGTAAGTTTATTTTTTTAAATGCTTTTGTAAGTGTAATTTTGGGGGTCTAAAAGGACTAGTCTATTTTACATCATTCCTTATGGGGATAAATTCGTTTGGTAATGGCACTTGAACAGCATTCTGGAATGAAAAAATATCGTAAGTCGGGGTACCACTGTATATAAATTATACATACTGCTACCTATATAACTTCATGTTTATGTTAAAGATTAAAATGAAATAAAAATGATTAATTTCCTATGAAAAGTATAAAATAAAGGTTTATCTAAATATGTTCAATGAAACAAATGTCTTATTAACTGTATATAGAGAAGAGAACACAACAAAGTTGAAAAATATTAATAAAAAGGCCAAATCTATATTATAGAAAGTGTCAAGCACTGAATAATGTATGCAAGAAGAGCTGTAGCTGAGATGCTTGAGTTGAGATTACAGTGTTACTTGTACACAATGATATTATGATGGTGTGGCTCATGTAGGAACCCAAGATATACTTGTATACAATGATATTATGATGGTGTGGCTCATGTAGGAACCCAAGATATACTTGTACACAATGATATCATGATGGTGTGGCTCATGTACAGAATGTTATTATGATAGTGGCTTCAGTGGACCATATACAGTACCACCACCCCAATAAACCCCTCTTTAAAACAGAATTTCTTGTGTTTCATATAAAACAGGTAATGTCAGATGTAACAGGTCGAGCAACACGCTCTGTCTGTCAGTAGAAAACAATATCTGACTCGCACGTGACTTTTTTGACTCGCTTGAAAAAGCTTTTGATGTACTGCTCGGCTGCGTCTTCATCTGTAAAATATCAAAAGAAAAAATTAAGAGTATGTGTAAATTTTGAAGGCATGAGTACTCTACAGAGTGCCTGCACTCTGGGAGTCATCAGTGTGTGCACATGTACATGGCTAATTCATCAGTATGAATGAAATTGAGAAAAAAAATCACTTGGGAAGGATTAAACTGAAGGAAAGGATTAGACTGCAGGGAAGGATTAGACTGCAGGGAAGGATTAGACTGCAGGGAAGGATTAGACTGCAGGGAAGGATTAGACTGCAGGGAAGGATTAGACTGCAGGAAAGGATTAGACTGCAGGAAAGGATTAGACTGCAGGGAAGGATTAGACTGCAGGGAAGGATTAGACTGCAGGAAAGGATTAGACTACAGGGAAGGATTAGACTACAGGGAAGGATTAGACTACAGGGAAGGATTAGACGGCAGGGAAGGATTAGACTGCAGGGAAGGATTAGACTGCAGGGAAGGATTAGACTGCAGGGAAGGATTAGACTGCAGGGAAGGATTAGACTGCAGGGAAGGATTAGACTGCAGGGAAGGATTAGACTGCAGGGGTTCTTAGCCTTTTTTATGATTACAGACCTCAATGGATTTCCCCATGTGTCCCCATACCCCCTTTGTCAGACTGTTGAAATAATAATCACCACCAGCATCAGTTCTATTGACTTCAAAAGATGTCAACAGCTTGGTTTTACTTTACACGGCTAGCAACAGAACAGCTGAAGGTTTGTTCTAATCTAACAATTTTTTTTTTTAAATTGTTCAGAGATGGAGTCCCATACCCCCATTATTTGATTCCTATACCCCCTTCAAGGGGTATGGATACCCCTTGGTTTAGAGGAAAAAACAGACAGAACATATGGATACATTACACACACAACCCTCACATGTAAAAAAGAGAGGAGCTTACGACAACGTTTCGGTCCGACTTGGACCATTTACAAAGTCACACTAACACACAGGACAGGAAGAAGGGGTATTTATAGGCAGGCAGACAGGAGAGGGCACAAGAAAGTGGTGGAGGGGTAATAATGGAGGTAGTAGTGGTAGTGGTGGTAGTAGTAGTAGTGGAGTCAGTCATATTCTAGGAGAGGAGCACTGCAAACAAGCTGGCGGCCCGCATAGGGTAAGGACAAGAACACAGAGGGGGAAAAAATGAAAATAAAATAAAATAAAGAAGGACATATAGATTTTAAGAACAAAGGGATTTTAAAATATGGACTGAGAAAAAAATAAATCAGTGTTAAGAATGGTAAAAAGAGAAAAACAAAGGGAAACTTCTTGGGCTTTAATGCAGAGATCAAGGGACCGCAATAAGGTTTATTGTAATACGGTCCAAAATATTTGTTTAGTTTTTCTGAGACTCTGTCATTGCCCAAATTTCTTACCATGGATAGGGAAGGCACTTGGTCATGATAGACAAGATTGAAATAAAAAGTTAAATGTATTCCCAGGGTTACCTTCACTTTCAAAATACCTTCCCCACTCAGCAGTATCATAGGTAACAGCACTGTAGCACATGACTAAGGAGTACAAAGTAATGATATAGTAAGAACTGATTTTAAAGCAACATTAGCTTGACTTTCTCCATAGGGAAGTGGAAAAGAATGCTTCCTCCTTAAGCCATGCCTATCATAAGAGGGGATTAAAATGCCATAAGGGGGAAGGGTTAGTAATCCCTTCTAGTGTATAAATTACTAAATGTAAAAAGAAAAACTTTTTTTCTCTTTTAGGTCACCCTGCCTTGGTGAGATACAGCCAGCGAGATAAAAAAAAATGATCTTGACTTACCTCTACCAAGCTGCAACTGTGCAACATTGTGTGATATCTGCCTTGCCAGAGACTTAAAAAGGTCCTTCCCACTTATGTTATTATTCTTGTAATGTGGCATGAGATGTTTGACTACCCAGTCAGCTATCTGCTTTCTGTCTGCAAGTGATGGTGCTTCCTTTGTGTTGGGTAATGGTACTGATCTTGAAGAGGTTTTGGATTCGGAGTCATTTTTGGAAGATGGTAAATTGAGTGATTTATTAGTCATTCTTAGAGTACTTTGTGGCATATTAGATATATCAGTAATTTTTTGTTTTTCTATTGTTTGGTGGTTGGAGCTTTTGTAATCATCTGTAAAAAGATTTTCCATCTTACTGACTGAAATGTTTTTTCTTCTTTCATTGTCCTCACTCATTTTTCTTTCCTTATAAATCTTATCTTCATTTTGCTTCATGTATTTATCTGACTCTTTCCATGGTTCCTTTGAGCTCTTATGTGATCTCCCACAATCAGTTTCTTTATCCTTTCTTAGTTTTTCAGACTCCTTCTCACACCTCTCCAAATCTCTCCTCGATTTTTCTGAATCTCTTCTAGGTTTATCTAAATTCCATTCTGATTTTTTTGAATCCACAGTAGGTTTCTCTGCATGTCCCTCTAATTTTTCTGAATGCATTTCTAATTTCTCTGAACCACTCTGAATATTTTTGGAATGTCTTTGCTTGTCAGACTCCTTGTTGTGTTTCTCTGAGCTGCTTCCTGACCTTTCTAAATGTCTCTTAGAACTGCTTGACTTTTCTTTTTTCTCATATAATCCATCATTCTTTCTTGAGCCTTCCTCCAATAATCTATCTTTATCCATACTCTTATTAATAGACTCGGTCTGTTTTTGTTTACTTTGAGAGCTGACTGAGCCTTTACTGTCAGTATAAATTCTTTCTTCCCTTTCTTTGTGTTTTTTTTCATTTTCTTTTGAGCTGTCCTCTGATTTGTGTTTTCCTCTATTTTGTCTGTTATACTCATTATGCTTGTCTTTTTTGGTAGGTCTATCATTAACTGTGTCACTGAACTCCATGTGGTAACTATTATCACTATGTTTGAGCTTCCCTTCACTTTTATCTTTCCTTTCAGAGCTTTTGTCATAGTTAATGCAATTACTCTGCCAGTTTTCCAGAACATATTTGCCTTTTTTATCTTTCGCCCCCTGTATGTAAGGTATAGCCACATTTTTAGCCTCTGTGCAACCTTCCTTAGTGTCCTGATTAGAAGGTTCAATTTCATTCATTTCACATGCATCACCAAATAAATCAATCATCTTTACATTTTTACTTAATTTACATTTCTTGCTCTTTGGTCTAGTTTCAGATTTTTCAATGGTTGGCCTCCATTCCTTTCTTTCTAAACTCGATCTTACAACAGCGATACAGGAGAGTGAAGATCCAGGTGGAATATCACTGGAGGAATCAAACGATAATTTTGCTGTGTGTATTGACTGGCTGTCTTTACACACTGGTTCCTTTATCTCACATTTTACTTTTTCTCGAGAAAACGCACTAACGTTATCGCTTTCCCCAAACACACATCCTGTGCTCTGATTCCCTTTAACTGCAGAAAAATCCCTTGGATATTCGTGCACATCCTCTATATCAACGGAATCTGTTTTATCTACTGATACATTAACATAATTTTCTTCAACATTACTATTGCACATTTCAGATGCCAAACTCATCCCATGACACATACTCTTGGCAGAATTTTCATTTCTCTCATTTTCAAAATTCATTTTTCTCTTCCTATCATTTTCTTTTGAGGAGGATACAGTTTTAGATTCTATGACTGAATGTTCACTATCACTACTATCACATTTATTATCACATTCAGCAACTGTCTTAACAAGAGGCCATTCACCTGAGTCTGCTTCTTTATTCTCACAGTGATTATCACTATCTCTGTCATCTTTATCTTCACAACTGTCACACTCTAAATCAGACAAAGATACTTCCTCTAAATCAAATTCTTGATTTTCCTCGGGATCATAGTTATTGCAAGCATCAGATGCACTATCTTCTGTGGCCATTACATCTACTTCATTATCCTTATTGATCTTCTTTCTCTTTTGGCTTCATTTTCACCCTCTTCACCATCCGATTCACTGTCTGATAGCTGATGATCAACTTTATTACTGTTCTTGGGCTTGTCACTCTTAATAAAATAGGAACTCAGGGAGGTTTGATGGTTTGGAGAACGCTTGAGAGCAAAACCCCGTCTGGTGCTTAAACTCGATGGCTCTTTCTTCTTTACTTTACATTCCTCCTCCATCACCTGACTCGCAGTTTTAAATCCCAGGCTCGCAGCTTTCCGGTTCTTGATGTCATTTTCAATCTGCTTGGCTAACTGGCCGAGACTCAGCTTTGGCTCGTGTTCAGCCAACTCACATCGCAAAATTAACGAACTTGTGTCTTTCCTGATGCCCATCATCTGAAATGCAATATTGTGGAGTGAGACAAATTACTGTATAACAAATTCTAAGGTAATTATACACCAATTATTCAAGTGTGCTAACTGATCACAGAAATAGCAAGGATACACATAAAAAAATTATAAAAAAGGAAAATAACATGTTCTTGCACTGATACTGTATGTACATTCTGGGACCCATCACAGTGTTTACATATTAAATAAAATGCTTATATATTATTTTGTGACACTGCAACATAAAAAAATACTGTATAAACAACAAAAAGGCAAACAAAGAAACTATGCTATTATATACTACACTGTACATACCTGTGACCAGTTTTAATGTTTTCCTGTCTTTCATAGCCTGACCTAATGCCAGATTAATTAGTATTTAGACTGATATAAAGTCTGAAAAAAGCATAACTAATATCTTGAGCCAATTTTTTTTTTTCAACAAGTTGGCCGTCTCCCACCAAGGCAGGGTGACCCAAAAAGAAAGAAAATCCCCAAAAAGAAAATACTTTCATCATTCAACACTTTCACCTCACTCATACATAATCACTGTCTTTGCAGAGGCGCACAGATACAACAGCTGAGAATAAGTCCCTCCCAGCTGTCACTATCCCAGACCCCTCCTTTAAAGTGCAGGCATTGTACTTCCCATTTCCAGGACTCAAGTCCAACTAAATAAATTAACTGGTTTCCCTGAATCCCTTCACAAAATATTACCCTGCTTACACTCCAACAGCTCGTCAGGTCCCAAAAACCATTTGTCCCATTCACTCCTATCTAACACGCTCACACATGCTTGCTGGAAGTCCAAGCCCCTCGCCCACAAAACCTCCTTTACCCCCTCCCTCCAACCTTTTCGAGACGACCCCTACCCGCCTTCCTTCCCCTACAGATTTATACGCTCTCCAAGTCATTCTACTTTGATCCATTCTCTCTAAATGACCAAACCACCTCAACAACCCCTCTTCAGCCCTCTGACAAATACTTTTAGTAACTCCACACCTCCTCCTAATTTCCACACTCCGAATTTTCTGCATAATATTTACACCACACATTGCCCTTAGACAGGACATCTCCACTGCCTCCAGCCGCCTCCTCGCTGCAGCATTTGCAACCCATGCTTCACATCCGTATAAGAGTGTTGGTATCACTATACAGTGGACCCCCGAGTTTCGTAAACCCCGGAAATCGTACACTTATGTAAGTATAATATTGTAAGTGCTTGTGGAAGTGTATTTTTGGGGGTCTGAAATAGACTAACCTACGTGACATTTTTCCTTAAAAGAGTAAATTCATTCGGTAATGGCACTTGAGCAGACTTCAGGAGTGAAGTTTTTACGAAACTCGGGGGTCCACTGTACTTTCGTACATCCCCTTCTTTGCCTCCATGGATAATGTTTTTTGTCTCCACAGATACCTCAACGCACCACTCACCTTTTTTTCTTCATCAATTCTATGGTTAACCTCATCCTTCATAAACCCATCTGCTGACAAGTCAACTCCCAAATATCTGAAAACATTCACTTTTTCCATAATCCCTCTCTCCAATGTGATACCCAATTTTTCTTTATTTAAATTGTTTGATACCCTCATCACCTTACTCTTATCTATGTTCACTTTCAACTTTCTACCTTTACACACCCAAAAAGTATGCAAGAAAAATTCCATACATGAGAAATATATGGCTACAAACCAGTGACATCATGCCTTTACGATACATCATTAAGACATTGGTGGAGGTGAAGATGCTGTACTCCAGCTTCACCGCAACATCTTCAATATCAGATTCTTTTAATCTGTTCAAAACTGGACCCGAGTCACCACATGCTTCATAGTTCTTAACAAGTGCTTGAAACACCATCTGAAGGTAACTCTCTCTCGTCTGAAGGAAAAAAACACATGAACACTACTCTTACACAGCACATGAAAATTTTAGTATACAAATGATCATCAGATGATCATTCCAATGCCAAACAAAAAAATAACAAATGCCATATTAGCATATTCCAAAAGACATGTGCTGACTTAGTATATAGAGGCTGAGATGTTGTGAATGGTAAGATATGTTATTTAAATATGTTATTTAAATATTCAGTGTACACTTTGGAATGTCTTCTATACACTACAGTATCACATTTGAAAACAATTATTATTATCTTTTTTCTTTCTTTCAACACGTCGGCCGTTTCCCACCGAAGCAGGGTGGCCCAAAAGAAAAAACGAAAGTTTCTCCTTTTACATTTAGTAATATATACAGGAGAAGGGGTTACTAGCCCCTTGCACCCGGCATTTTAGTCGCCTCTTATGACACGCATGGCTTACGGAGGAAGAATTCTGTTCCACTTCCCATGGAGATAAGAGGAAATAAGAACAAGAACTAGTAAGAAAATAGAAGAAAACCCAGAGGGGTGTGTGTATATACATATGCTTGTACATGAATGTGTAGTGTGACCTAAGTGTAAGTAGAAGTAACAAGACATACCTGAAATCTTGCATGTTTATGAGACAGAAAAAAGACACCAGCAATCCTACCATCATGTAAAACAAATACAGGCTTTCGTTTTACACTCACTTGGCAGGACGGTAGTACCTCCCTGGGCGGTTGCTGTCTACCAACTACTACCAAAGTATTATTATCTCAACCAATGAAAAATCAATTTGAAAACAATTATTATTATCTCAACCATTGAAAAATCAATCTGAAATTAATTTATTTTTATCAATATAAGTAGAAAAATCCTATGGAGTCCAAAGTCTCAAATTCTGCCAAGTGTTTGAGTGTACTGATATACATGATCTATTTGTTCAATACAATCACAAACAGGCAATCTTAACAATGCATAACAAGCCACATGGGAGGGAAATCTTTAGCTCTAGATCTTTCGCACTCGTGCATCATCAGGAGCTATGCAATGTTGCAAGACAGCCATAAATAGGAGGGGAAATTCTCTTAGGCAAGACAAAAGGTATCAATAATAGCCCATAACACAGCATGCTGTGTCATGGGCTACCATTGATACCTTCTGCCTTACCTCAGATAATTTCCTCTCGTATCTGTTGCTGTCTTGCAACATTGCATAACTCCTGACGATGCATGTAGCTTGTTCTGCATGATCTACATGTATATCAAGTATATTCAATTTAGAAAAGAGAGACAGACATAATCCAGCTTACTGAAACATTAAGTCCTGTGAACTTTGATGAAAATTCTGCATTTGTGAGTTTTGATCGCTGAGCTCGTTCATTCTCTTCTTTCTCTAACTTTTCTTTTTCTTTCTGTTCCTTCTGACGTTTGCTGTAAGAGGAGGAAGATGTGGAAGGTGCTTTACCACGGCGAAGAGCTAACTGTTGCTTAATGAAAGCTGTCCGCTGCTTCTTAGCTTCTCGCTCAGCCGCTTGAGCCCTGTCTTCCCCGTCTCCACTCTGATCATAATCATTTTGTTCTCTGGAACAACACACAATGTGTTAGTGTGTCACTAGTTAATGGTCCAAGTTGGACCGAAATATCATCATAAGTTTCCAACGCAAGACGTGTCGTAGGAGGCAATTAAAATACCAGAAGCAAGGGGCTAGTAACCCATTCTCCTGTATAAATTACTAAATGTAAAAAGAAGAAATAAAAGAGTTTCTTCTTTTCCAGGTCACCTTGTCTTGGTGGGAGACAGTGTTAAAACAAAATAGCTCATTTATTGATCACAGTTTTCTTGCTCTCTAGAACATACAATGCAACAGCTCATCTTAATTAAAAAAAACTATCAACTAGTTACAAGTGGCCTCCACAAGACACCTAAAAACATTAAACATCTAAAGTCATATAATTTTAATTATAGAGTGAATAAGGCCTTCACAAAGCCTTGGCCTGCACTATACCATGGAGTAATTATGCTGCCCATTCCTAGTCTGCCTGAAATACACATGAATGTTAGTAGCTTTCTTTGTGCTTAACAATATTTTATTAAATGTAAAATACACACTGTATACTACACAAAGAAATAAAGTTGTTTTGTTCATATTATATTTATATTATAAAGTGTCTCAAATACTAGTGCTTTTAATTTATACTTTAGTAAGCAATGTAAAATACCGTGTAAAACACAATAATTATTATTTATTTGTGCAGTAACTAACATTTAATTTAACTCTTAGTCTAACTGGCCACCTATTAAAGCTGAGGGACTAATCACCTCAAAATTGCTTCTCTAATTCTTCTAGTGTCTCCAATATTGTAAGCACCTTCATATTCATCTGACAAAGTCTAATGTATAGGCAAAGCATCTTGTCAATAAGGATAACTATGTCTTGCACGTGTCTATAAAAGTTTATATAGTTAACACTGGTTACATTATTTATCTTACCTTTTCAAACCTCTTCTTCCTCCACCATACAAGTCAGGGTCTTCATAACCATCCTCAAATGCAGCTGCTGCTTGAAATCTGTAGCTAGTTTTACGCACCAGTGAATCATTCCATTCGACTACTTTTTTTTGTGTTAACTGAGGATTGGTGCAGTAATCACAGTGCTTCTTACAATCTGGTTTATCATCGCCGAAGTACAGAGCAAAGGAATGGTGTCGGCAGCTACCAAAAAAAGAGGTCACATTTCACACAGTGGAATATCATGAATAAAAAATGTAGCTGATATGAATGTATTTTAAGTGATTTAGTAAGACACTGCAAAGTTAACTGGCTGATCTAAGTTAGCCCATTTTCAGATAACTTAAATACCCCAATAACAGTAGATTAATGCACCACAGTAAAGTGATACAATATTAAAATCACAAACAGGATACTGTATATACACTGTTTCTATTACAAGGTTATTTTACTTTTATGCATATCACTTGCATAAAACACCGTTGCAATTTATATTCTTATAAGTCAATGACATTTAAACATCCCTTTATACAAATTTTATATTAAAATGGTATACAATGCTAACAAATAAGACATATGCAACACTTTGGAATCTGTTGCAACATTTTGTTTGAGCAGGAGGCATCTTCAGTCAAAAACAAGTGATTGTAACACAGGAGACAGTAAGTGGAGAGGTAATTTTGGAGTGATCAGTCCCTCAGCCTTTATAGAAGGTGCTGACCAAGCTAAAGAACTGACCAACCTTCTATCAAGACTGAGGGACTGATCATCTCAAAATTACCTCTTTACTTCTACTATCTCTAGTGTTATAATTGTCTGTATTTAACTGAAGATGCCTGCTGTGTAGGTAAAATGATTAGACAATGAAGATACCTAAGTGCTGCACATATGTCCTACTCATTATATACAAATGTCATTAAGCTAATTATATACCATCTACCACTCTATCTAACTACCTTTTTCAACAACAAATTCATTTCTTCAAGTCCTTAGAAAACCAAATAAGCAAATAAAAATTCTATAATGTATTAATGTTAAATAATGAAAGCAATTGTGGCATGATCTTAAATAAAAAGAAAAATATAACAAAATATTTAACTATTTACCACACACCTGCTGTCAAAAAACAATATACACAAAATATAATACTATACACAAGTGTCAAATACAAAGAGGCTACTTACAATGGAGCTTCACAAAACTTGACGACTGTCTCGAAGCTTTTTATTGCAGCCTTGGCCTGCTCCTCCTTTTTAGGCTTGCCAGATTTCTTAGCCTTCGACTCGTCCTAAACACACATTACGATGAGACCAAGCTCAGAATGGCATCCTCGGTTTTCACCCACCCACATCCCAAATTAGCACATTCATGGGGAAAATACTAAACCTGTGTATGTCTTACAGCACTTGAGGAATGGCAGAGGTAGAGATAACCAGGTTTGATCTGATTAAGGGGAGGATAATTCTCTTTTCCTGAGGGGAGTTTCACAAACCTTTCACCAGCAATATGACACCCCCTCTGAGGTGTCATCATATACATCACAAAGCATAGTTGGCATTTAGTAAATACAAAAAAAAAAAAAGGAATTTGTGTATTTTCTTAGTTTTTAACAAAAGATTTGAATTTATTCCAATGGATTTTTTGTAACGAGGACACCACAAACATTTCCATGGCCTGTGCCATCTCAACTTCAATGGAGCACAAGTGGAGAAATTAAAATTACAGTGGACCCCAGCCTAACGAGCAAAATTCATTCCAGAAGCCTGCTCAAGTGCCATTACCGAACGAATTTACTTCCTTAAGAAATAATGTCACATAGGTTAGTCTATTTCAGACCCCCAAAAATACACTTCCACAAGCACTTACAATATTATACTTCCCATGGGGAAGTGGAACAGAATTCTTCCTCTTTAAGCCATGCGTGTCGTAAGAGGCGACTAAAATGCCGGGAGCAAGGGGCTAGTAACCCCTTCTCCTGTATATATTACTAAATGTAAAAGGAGAAACTTTCGTTTTTCCTTTTGGGCCACCCCGCTTCGGTGGGAAACGGCCGACGTGTTGAAAGAAGAAGAAATTGTACAATTTCCGAGGTGCTCGTTAGGCGGGGGTCCACTATACTAAATATAATGAATGGAAGAAAAAAGACATTTATATGAATAAGGTGCCTTCATCATCAAGTGAATAAGGCAAAAGCTTTAACAAGTACCATTAAAAAGTGACTTGCACTTGCCCCATGATAAAGCATCACCAGTAAGAAGTTATCTCTGAAAGTTAACAGACACATGAATATTATATAATCTTGCCTTGGGTTATGGCCAAGAGGGCTAAATAGAAAAAATGAAAAAGTCCATAATATGCAGTATATTTTACTCAATAAATGAACAGATGCTGCTAATGAATGAGGAGTACAAACAATTAAGATAATGAAAGACTGGATATCAGATTGAAAGGAGGGAGTATGAAGGAAGTGAATGTGTTCAGATTTTTTAGTGGAAATTTTTCAGCGGATAGGTATATGAAAGATGAGGTGAACTATAGAACTGATGAGGAAAAAAAATGAGTGGTGCACTGAGGAGTCTGTGCACTGAGGTATTGTGGAGACAAAGAACATTATCCATGTGATACCAACACTCTTAAATGGGTATGAAGTATGGGTTGTGGATGTTGCAGCAAGGAGGAGGCTGGTGGCAATGGAGATGTCATGTCTGAGGGCAATGTGTGGTGTAAACATTATGCAGAAAATTAGTAGCTTGGAAATTAGGAGGTGTGGGGTTACTAAAAGCATTATCCAGAGGGCTGAAAAGGAGTTGTTGAGGTGGTTTGAACATTCAGAGAGAATGGAGCAAAATAGGATCACTTGGAGGGTGCATAAATCTGTAATGGAGGAGAGGCAGAGTAGGGGCCACCCTACAAAAGATTGGAGGGAGAGGGTAAAGGAGGTTTTGTGTGTGAGGGGCTTGGACATCCAGCAGGTGTGTATGAGAGTGTTAGACAGAAGTAGAGGAAAATGATTTTCGGGACTTGACATGCTGTTGGAGTGTGCGCAAGGTGACATTTTGTGAAGGGATTCAGGGAACTCAGCCAGCTGGACTTGAGCCCTGGAGGTGGGATGTACAGTGCCTGTACTCTGAAGGATGGGTGGGGATATTTGCAGTCTGGAGTGGCATCTGAACTGTAGTATCGGCATACCTCCCACCCTACCTCGGTGGGAGACGGCCGGTGTGTTTAAAAACAAAAAGGTATCTTACCTGTCTCAAGAGGAATAACACAGTATCCCTTTCTTTTTTGCTGTAGTATATTCTACACCTGGAAGGTTTTCCATCACGTCCAGCTCGACCAGACTCTTGGTAATATCCTGCCATAGACTGAGGGACACTCCAATGAGCTACAAACCTGTCATTGCATTGCATATTAAGCTTTGAAATGTACTCTTTTAAGGTAATTATTCTTTTATTTTGCAGATAATACAAATACAGCATAAAAAATTAACAATGTACCATGAGAACATTTTTTTCATAACTCACACTTCCTCTAAAATTTCACTAAAAACCTTTCCAACCATTGTTATATACGTATACTCTTTTAAGTAAAAATCAACTTCTTAATTATTTACTGTGAGATGAGAATACATAGTTTGCAACTTGTAACTGACCTGACTGAAGCTTTGTCAACTCCCATACCAAAAGATACAGTTGCTGTAATGATAGGCACTTTCCCATCCATCCATTCTTCTTGTACCTCAGCTCGCTCTCGGTTCTTCAAACCTGCGAGAATAATGAAATACAAAATGTTTTGTCCTCCAACTAAATTAAGAAATACCTCCATACAGTATAGTAATACCAAACATAATGTAGATAAATGGTTCAGAGAACCAACAAGTTGACAAATTAGACATATATGGCTTCATCAGTCCAATACAAAGAAAGAGTGCTGAGGATCAGGAGGAGTTTGAGGTAATTGGTCCCTCAGTCTAGAGTCGATGTAATCAGTCCATCAGATTGATGGACTGATTACCTCAGACTCCTTTTGATCACCACTCTTCTTTGTATCAGACTGATGAAGCCAATGTGTGGCAAAACATTTCCTCAATAATGATACCCAAGTGTTGCACACGTGTCTAATTTATCAACCAAACACAAGGTAGCAATCTGTAATTTTCTGATTTCCCAAGTTCACATTATTATATTCAATAGAAAGTGCTAGACCCACAGAGGTCACACAGTACCTAGGAAATGGGAGATGTAATAATTATTTTATTTACTTCATTGAATCAAAAGTCTATCACCAGCATTAAGCAACTGCCTGTCACCAGCATTAAGCAACTGCCTGTCACCAGCATTAAGCAACTGCCTGTCACCAGCATTAAGCAACTGCCTGTCACCAGCATTAAGCAACTGCCTGTCACCAGCATTAAGCAACTGCCTGTCACCAGCATTAAGCAACTGCCTGTCACTAGCATTAAGCAATTGCCTGTCACCAGCATTAAGCAACTGCCTGTCACCAGCATTAAGCAACTGCCTTCCCTCTTGAAGGCTTCATGGCTCACAATCTTATCAGATACTACTGGATAAAGAAAACTGTACAGGAGGAAAATCAAAATCATCTGTAACACCTGTATATCAATCATTTCATTTTTTAACAAGCTGGCCGTGTCCCACTGAGGCAGGGAGACCCAAAAAAAGAAACACTTTCACCATCATTCACTCTATCACTGTCTTGCCAGAGACCCACTGATACTACAGCTCAGATACCCCTCCAAACTGCAAATATCCCCACCCATAATTAAAAGGTGCAGGCACTGACCCTCACACCTCCAGGGCTCAAGTCCAGCTAACCAGTTTTTCCTGGAATTAAATTTACCAGAGTATACAAAACTCAAATGACAGCAGTCTTGGCATCACACTTATTAGTACTTGTTTGTATAATGAGTAAAGTAGACAAAATTTACCTGCATGGTAAGCCTTGGTAGGAATACCTTTCTTGGACAGCTGGCTGGCCAGTTCTGTTGTTGCATCTCTTGTGCGGCAGTAAATTATTCCACACCCAGATTTTTCCTGTTGAAAGATTTGTTTTTAAATTGTAAATAGCTCCAGTGCTTTCTGGTATATTAAATTATAAGGTAGTAGGTAGTAATATTAAATTATAAGGTAGTAGGTTGGTAGACAGCAACCACCCAGGGAGGTACTACCATCCTGCCAGGTGACTGAAACAGAAACCTGAAACTGTTTTACATGATGGTAGGATTGCTGGTGTCTTTTTTCTGTCTCATAAACACGCTGGATAACAGGTATATCTAGCTACTTCTACTTACACTTTAGGTCACACTACACAGGCATGCACATGCATATATAATAATAATAATAATAATAATATAATAATAACTATTTTTATTTTGTTGCAAGTTACAAGTATACATAGTTATGGTAGTTACAATTATAAAACTGTAATGCAAGGAGAGCCACTGGCATGCATGCCATGGCATTAGGGGCAGCTTATTCTAAAGACTTATTCACTAAGTACTTAATACTAGAGAAATTGATTGAGTTTATTCTAGTTATATATTATTTCAAATTACAATATGATTATACATACTATTAAAAAGACAATACTAGAGAAATTGGTTGAGTTTATTCTAGTTGTATATTTTATTTCAAGTTATAATATGTTGATGCTATACTAGTAAAATAACAATACTAGAGAAATTTATTGAGTTTCTTCTAGTTATATATTTTATTTCAAATTAACAAAATGATGATACTATACTAATTAAAATGACAATATGATGATATGAAATTGCAACAAGTGTTAAGGAGGATGACAATATAAAATTGAGATTATCTTAAGTAAAATAACATTGGGTTTGAAAGTTTGTTACAGTATGAGTATTTAGTATAGGGTGAGTAGGTGATTTTTGAGAAGAGTCTTGAATTGATTTTCCGACAAGGTTAACTTAATATTTACTGGTAATGAATTCCAGATTCTGGGGCTCTTTATGTGCATAGAATATTTACATTGGTTAGTATGGACTCGGTGTATGTCAAATAGTGATCTGTGTCTTGTGTCGTGGTCGTGGGACCTATTAAAGTTGTTGAGGAGAATTTTGAGCGGAGGGTTGATATTAGCATGTAGAGTTTTATGTATGTAGAAGGCACATGAATAGGTATGAATATTTTTTACGGTGAGTAGCTTTAAAGTTTTGAATATAGGTGGAGTATGCTGTCTAGAGTGGGAATTTGTTATCATCCTGACTGCAACCTTTTGCTGGGTTATGAGTGGTCTAAGGTGATTTAATGTTGTTGAGCCCCATGCACAGATTCCATAGGTGAGATAAGGGTAGATAAGTGAATGATATAGTGCAATGAGAGCTGGTTGTGGCACATAATAGCGTATCTTTGATAATATACCTACTGTCTTTGAGATTTTCTTGGAAATTTGTTGTGTGTGTGTTTGGAATTTAAGACTACGTACAGTGGACCCCCGAGTAACGAGCACCCGATGCAATTGATAATATGTAAGTGCTTTTGTAAGTGTATTTTTGGGGGTCTGAAATGGACTAACCTACTCGACATTATTTCTTAAGGAGTAAATTCGTTCGGTAATGGCACTTGAGCAGGCTTCTGAATGAATTTTGCTTGTTGCTTGTTACTCGGAAATCGAACACTCCCAACTCGCCCTATTATGTAAGTTTATTATTGTAAGTGCTTTTATAGGTGTATTTTTGGGGGTCTGAAATGGACTAATCTAATTTACATCATTCCTTATGGGAATAAATTCATTTGGTGGGGGTCCACTGTATTACTCTGATATAATTATACTTATGTGTACCTGTACCTAAATATACTTACACACTGTGCTGGCATGCAGGTACACATTAAAATCACTAAGTCTCTCTACTCTTGACACCATATAATCTCTTGGGCGCATTATATGTCATATATTACGTTAATATAGACATTTCCATTAATCCATCTGTGATATTTTTTCAAAATTATATAATAAACACGCTACAAAACATAAACATGATACATACACCCACAGTATAAAAATTTACATAAATATGAGATTTGTTTATCAAGCAGTTTGTACGAGTGTCAGAAGAATTATGTTTTCTCTACTCAAACACCAGTTACTGTAGAAATTTCTTTCTTTCATATGCCTTCACTCTATCTATAGCTATTCACAACCCTTGTGGGTTTAGCGTTTCTTTTTTATTATGATTACTAATCTGTAATAATAATAATAATAACTTGTAATAATAATTATAATTTGTCAGAACATCATTCCTTCTAAAAATTACATGAGAATGAAAGTGTTGGTCTTTATTTATTCTACTGTACCACTGTGGAGACAGGTTGTACACAATGTAAGGTGTTTGTATGAACATGTATCAACCATAACCAATACTCCAATATTCTCAATAAGTACAGAAACTCTACAAAAAAAATACAATGAGAAAATAAATGCACTGCTAACTTTCTAGTCACTTGTACAGCATTCTGAATATGTAATCAAGTATAAAAGACAATGCATATCAAGTGAACTTGCAAACTCTGAATATGTTACTGACAGAATATTGCTCATACATTGTAACTCTTTAATATCTTTTAACTGCAGTACTTCCTGCCTTGAAACAGTAATAAGCTAGATCTTTGAAAAGTAGTTATTTGAGTACATACATCCACAATGCTGTTTTATGCTATCCTCTCAAATTTTGTGATTCTAGCTAAAAAAAAAAATTCATATCCTGGTTTATCTTTCTTGTTATTTTTTTTTTCAACAAGTCGGCCATCTCTCACCAAGGCAGGGTGACCCAAAAAGAAAGAAAATCCCCAAAAAGAAAATACTTTCATCATCATTCAACACTTTCACCTCACTCATACATAATCACTGTCTTTGCAGAGGCGCTCAGATACGACAGCTGAGAATAAGTCCCTCCCAGCTGTCACTATCCCAGACCCCTCCTTTAAAGTGCAGGCATTGTTCTTCCCATTTCCAGGACTCAAGTCCAACTAAATCAATTACATAACTGGTTTCCCTGAATCCCTTTACAAAATGTTACCCTGCTCACACTCCAACAGCTCGTCAGGTCAAAAAAAACATTTGTCTCCATTCACTCCTATCTAACACGCTCACATATGCTTGCTGGAAGTCCAAGCCCCTCGCCCACAAAACCTCCTTTACCCCCTAACTCCAACCTTTTTGAGGACGACCTCTATCCCGCCTTCCTTCCCCTACAGATTTATACGCTCTGCAAGTCATTCTACGTACTTTGATCCATTCTCTCTAAATGACCAAACCACCTCAACAACCCCTCTTCAGCCCTCTGACTAATACTTTTAGTAACTCCACACCTCCTCCTAATTTCCACACTCCAAATTTTCTGCATAATATTTACACCACACATTGCCCTTAGACAGGACATCTCCACTGCCTCCAGCCGCCTCCTCGCTGCAGCATTTGCAACCCATGCTTCACACCCATATAAGAGTGTTGGTATCACTATACTTTCGTACATTCCCTTCTTTGCCTCCATGGATAACGTTTTTTGTCTCCACAGATACCTCAACGCACCCCTCACTTTTTTCCTTCATCAATTCTATGGTTAACCTCATCCTTCATAAACCCATCCGCTGACAAGTCAACTCCCAAATATCTGAAAAAATTCACTTATTCCATAATCCCTCTCTCCAGTGTGATATCAAATTTTTCTTTATTTAAATTGTTTGATAGCCTCATCACCTTACTCTTATCTATGTTCACTTTCAACTTTCTACCTTTACACACCCTCCCAAACTCGTCCACTAACCTTTGCAACTTTTCTTTAGAATCTCCCATAAGCACAGTATCATCAGCAAAAAGTAAATGTGTCAACTCCCATTTTGTATTTAATTCCCCATAATTTAATCCCACTCCTCTCCCCAACACCCTAGCATTTACTTCATTTACAACCCCATCTATAAATATATTAAACAACCATGGTGACATTACACAGCCCTGTCTAAGACTTACTTTTACCGGGAAGTAATCTCCCTCTCTCCTACACACCCTAACCTGAGCCTCACTATCCTCATAAAAACTCTTTGCAGCATTCAGTAACTTACTACCTATTCCATACACTTGCAACATTTGCCACATTGCTCCCTTATCCACTCTATCATATGCAATGAAAATGCAATGAAAACTTCCCTACCTTTATCCAAATACTGTTCACATATATGCTTCAATATAAACACTTGATCTACACATCCCCTACCCACTCTAAAGCCTCCTTGCTCATCTGCAATCCTACTCTGTCTTACCTCTAATACTTTCAATAATAACCCTACCGTACACTTTACCTGGTATACTCAGTAAACTTTTTTTTTTTTCTTCAACAAGTCGGCCGTCTCCTACCGAGGCAGGGTGACCCAAAAAGAAAGAAAATCCCCAAAAAGACAATACTTTCATCATCATTCAACACTTTCACCACACTCATACATAATCACTGTCTTTGCAGAGGTGCTCAGATACGACAGCTGAGAATAGTCCCTCCCAGCTGTCACTCTCCCAGACCCCTCCTTTAAAGTGCAGGCATTGTACTTCCCATTTCCAGGACTCAAGTCCAACTAAATCAATTAACTGGTTTCCCTGAATCCCTTCACAAAATGTTACCCTGCTCACACTCCAACTCAGTAAACTTATTCCCCTATAATTCTTACAATCTCTTTTATCCCCGTTCCCTTTATATAAAGGAACTATACATGCTCTTTGCCAATCCCTAGGTACCTTCCCCTCTTTCATACATTTATTAAACAACAATACCAACCACTCCAACACTATATCCCCCCCTGCTTTTAACATTTGTCATTATCCCGTCAGTTCCAGCTGTTTTACCCCCTTTCATTCTACATATTGCCTCTTGCACCTCCCCCACACTCACATCCTGCTCTTCTTCACTCCTAAACGATGTTATACCTCCCTGGCCAGTGCATGAAATTAGCGCCTCCCTTTTTTCATCGACATTTAAAAGTTCCTCAAAATATTCCCACCATCTACCCAAAACCTCCAGCTCCCCATCTACTAACTCCCCTACTCTGTTTTTAACTGACAAATCCATTCATTCCCTAGGCTTTCTTACCTTGTTTATCTCACTCCAAAAATTTTTCTTGTTTTCAGCAAAATTTCTTGACAGAGCCTCTCCCATTCTTTCATCTGCTCTTCTTTTACACTCTCTCACCACTCTCTTCACCTTTCTTTTACTCTCCATATACTCTGCTCTTCTATTTACACTTCTGTTTTGTAAAAACCTCTCGTAAGCTACCTTTTTCTCTTTTATCACACCTTTACTTCTTCATTCCACCACTCACTCCTCTTTCCTCCTGCACCCACCCTCCTATAGCCACAAACTTCTGTCCCACATTCTAATACTTCATTTTTAAAACTATCCCAACTCTCTTCAACCCCCCCACTACTCATACTTGCACTAGCTCACCTTTCTGCCAATAGTTGCTTATATCTCACCCTAACTTCCTCCTCCCTTAGTTTATACACTTTTACCTCTCTCTTACTTGCTGTTGCCATTTTCTTTTTGTCCCATCTACCTTTACTCTAACTGTAGCTACAACTAAATAATGATCCGATATATCCGTTGCCCCTCTATAAACATGTACATCCTGAAGCCTACCCATCAACCTTTTATCCACCAATACATAATCTAACAAACTACTTTCCTTACGTGCTATATCATACCTTGTATATTTATTTATCCTCTTTTTCATAAAATATGTATTACTTATTACCAAAACCTCTTTCTACACATAGCTCAATTAATGGTTCCCCATTTACATTTACCCCTGGCACCCCAAATTTACCTACTACTCCCTCCACAACATTTTTACCCACTTTAGCATTAAGATCCCCAACCACAATTACTCTCTCACTTGGTTCAAAACTCCCCACACACTCACTCAACATTTCCCAAAATCTCTCTCTTTCTCCTCTACATTTCTCTCTTCTCCATGTGCATAAACACTTACTATAACCCACTTTTCACATCCAACCTTTATTTTACTCCACATAATCCTTGAATTTATACATTTATATTCCCTCTTTACCTGCCATAACTGATTATTCAACATTATTGCCACTCCTTCTTTAGCTCTAACTCTATTTGAAACCCCTGACCTAATCCCATTTATTTCTCCCCACTGAAACTCTCCTACCCCCTTCAGCTTTGTCTCACTTAAAGCCAGGACATCCAGCTTCTTTTCATTCATAACATCTACAATCATCTCTTTCTTATCATTCGCACAACATCCACGCACATTCAAACATCCCACTTTGACGGTTTTCGACTTTTTCTTTTTAGTAAATCTATACAGGAAAAGGGGTTACTAGCCCATTGTTCCCAGCATTTTAGTTGACTTTTACAACACGCATGGCTTACAGAGGAAAGATTCTTATTCCACTTCCCCATAGATATGAAAGGAAAAGCAATAAGAACAAGAACTATTAAGATAAAATCAAAGAAAACTCAGATGAGTGTGTATACATAAACGTGTACATGTAGGTGTAGCGTGACCTAAGTGTAAGTAGAAGTAGCAAGACGTACCTGAAATTTTGCATGTTTATGAGACAGAAAAAAGACACCAGCAATCCAACCATCATGTAAAACAAATACAGGCTTTCGTTTTACACTCACTTGGCAGGACGGTAATACCTCCCTGGGTGGTTGCTGTCTACCAACATACTACTATTATTATTATTTAATTTTTTTTTGCAACCTTCAATCTTGATTTTTAACACTCTAGCCGTCGCCCACTGAGATAACATGATCCAACAAAGAAGAAAACACTTCCATTGTCACTCATTCAATCATTGTCTTGTCAGAAGGACACCGACATCACAGTTCATATTACCCTCCAAACCACACCATTCCCACTCCACCTCAAGAGTGCAAACACTGTACAGTGGACCCCGGTTTTCATCCTTAATCCGTTCCAGAAGGTCGGCTGAAATCCGAAATGGACAAAATCCGAAGTAATATTTCCCATAAAAAATAATGTAAATCCAATTAATCCGTTTCAGACACCCAAAAATATTAACAAAAAATACATTTTTTTAAAGAATAACTATAGAAAACAATGACAAATAAATATAAATGACTAATTTTAAAGATAAATGAACATTACATACCTTTATTGAAGACTCTTGTTGGCGTATGGAAGAAGGCAAGGAGGGGAGAGGGAGTTGAGGTTGTTGTTTGGAAGGGGAATCCCCCTCCATAAGGACTTCAGGTATCAAAGCCCTCTCTGGGGTTACTTTCCTTCTTTATCTTTTACTGGCACTAGGACCAGCTTGAGAGTCACTGCACCCCTGTCGCACAAAAAATCTGTCCAGAGAGCTCTGTTTCTGGCGTCTTTAAGATTTGCCTAAAATGGGACAAGACATTGTCATTGAATATGTTGCAGACACGGCTTGCAACAGTTTTATTAGGGTGATAATTCTCAGCAAAACTTTGCACCTCACTCCACTTTGCACAAATGTCCTTAATCCCTGAAGAAGGCACATGCAACTGCCTTGCCTTTTTGCAAATTATCCCCTCTGCAACACTATCTCCGCTAACTGTTTTTCGTTGATCCACAACAACAACAACTTCTCCACATCCTCAATTATTTGTAATCTCTGTTTCGTTAGCATATTTACCCCTTTCGCAACATCAGCTTCCTTGATTTCTGCTTTTTTCGCCAGGGTGGAACTGATTGTTGATGTCGACTTCCCATACATCCTGGCGAGCTCGACCACACGTACACCACTTTCATATTTTGCTACAAGTTCTTTCTTGAATTCTATTGTGTTTCTCACCTTCTTTACCAAAGGGCTGGCACTCTGAACTTTCTTTGGCCCCATGATGGCTTATTTCAGTCGCAATCAATAAACAAGCATAAAAAACAGTGGATGAACGTGTGGAGTACTGATAACTCAATGCAAGACAGAGGCAGACCAAGTGTGGTACGCATGAGAAGCGGAATCCCAGGCGGGTGGATGCGTCTGATACTGACGATTTCCGAGCGGATCTACGAAACCCGGGGTAAAATTTCACCGAAAAAAAGTGCTCGAAATCTGAATTGTACGATTTCTGCACCCATCAAAAGCTGGGGGTCCACTGTATTTCCAACCTCCAGGACTCAGATCCAGCTAACAAGGTTCCCTGAATCCCTTTATGAATGCTACCTTTAAAAAAACCATACCATGGGTGGGGATAGAACCCGTGATCAGAGTCATAAACATCCAGACTAGGTATAAATATACACCTAGTTGGATGAATCTTATTGTAGCCAGCTGGCCCAGTGGCTAACAAGTCGGTCTGGAGTCTTATGACTCTGATTGCAGGTTCTATGCCGCCCGTTTTATGGTTTGTTTGCAATCGTGTCATTACAATTTCATGAGTCATGGCAATGCTACTTTGCTCACACTCCAACAGCATGTCAAATCAAAAACCACTTGCCTCACTCACTCCTATCTAACACTCTCACAAGCCTGTTGGCTGTCCAAGCCCCTAGCACTCAAAACCTCCTTTATACCCTCCAACTTTTCCAAGGACGATTCCTACCCCTCTTTCCCTCCATCCCTACAGAAACAATACAGCACCTAGAGAATGGGAGGTAACCAGGTTTTATTCAAGGAGGAGTAACTATTTCTCTGGATCAAGAGCCCTTTCAACATTAAGGCACTTTTCCTTGAAGGGCTTTGAATCCTAGCCTTTCCTCCTTCACAAAAAAATTCCTATTCCTCTTTTACTTTGTCAAGAAGCTATAATTTACCAATTAGTAATACTTACTGTTCTATTTTTGTCCCAATCACTTCCCAGGGATTTATTAACAAAATCTTTCAACTCTTCAAATGGGTCATCCAGGGCATCCTTAAACTGCACATCATAAAACAAGTTTGATCGGAAACAAGACGACTTGAACTTTGCAACTGGTTTCTTGAGTTTCAACTGAAGATATATATCATCAACAACCTGAAGATTTCATAAATGTGAGTCACTGTGTTAAAAGAATGTGACAGTTATCAAAAGTAAATATTTCAAAACAAAAGCAGAGGTAAAAAAAATTAACACTAATTTATTTTGTTGCATTATCTGGGATTTTTATCAGGTTCTTAACAAAAACAATAAGTATGATTGCATGTATATGTGTGTATGCATTAATGCATAATTTCATGTATATGTACTACACCTATATATGAATGAATATACATGCATGAATACACTTTCTGAATAAGAAGACTGTTGAGGTTATGCTGCCCCTCACTCAAGACTTACCCTAGCTGTGGCAGTAGCAGTTAAGGCTACCCAGGGAATTGATGGAATGTGGCTCCTCAAGCACCCCAGACGCAGAAAATCAGGTCGGAAATCGTGGCCCCACTGACTTACACAATGGGCCTCATCCACCACAAAGTACGAGAGTTTTTTATACTTGTACAGGCGATCAAGGAGGCCCTGGAAAAATAATTACAGTACTTGATTACAGTGCACTTTACATTTTACAACGAAGGCAATGTCAAAGTTATATACATACATACTACAGTGGACCCTCGGAAATCGAACACTCCCAACTCGCCCTATTATGTAAGTTTATTATTGTAAGTGCTTTTATAGGTGTATTTTTGGGGGTCTGAAATGGACTAATCTAATTTACATCATTCCTTATGGGAATAAATTCGTTTGGTAACAGCACTTGAACAGCATTCTGGAATGAAGAATGCTCGATTTCCAGGGGTCTACTGTATTTAGATTCACATAAAAAAAACTGAAACAAAATGTTGAAAAATAAGACACTGCCCTTTTAGATATCCAGGACACTACAGTATTAGATGTGCTGCATGATTCTGATAACCTGGCCTTTTTTAGCAGGGAACACCCATCCATGAGATGACCATGGTTGAATCTGGTACTTTATGACTGTATACGTATACCTTTGATGAGTTCTGAGAGTTTTTCTACTCCCAGAGCCTGGCCAAGGGCCAGGCTCATCTGGTGCTTGCCTGGTCAACCAGGCTGTTGCTGCTGGTGGCCCACATATTCATCACAGCCTGGTTGATCTAACCAGTCTCCCATCAACACCAATGGTGCAAGGACAGAAAAATAGCCTGTTGGTCATTATTGAGAACTAATGAAGTTGTCAATAAGCATGAAAGACTTATATAAATATCAATATCTAAAAAGAAGTGACTGCATGATAGACATTTCAGGTCACAAACTCCTGAACAGGCAAAAATCAACTTAATGACTATTAAAATAGTATAAGACAACTATTTTGTGTCTACTATAGGCAATAGAGGAAGATAATGAGAAAGACACACTGTAGCAATATGGATGATAGATGTAGGCAGAGCATTATAAGATTAAATTTGGAAACACATACAGTAACAGAAAATAATACTTCATATCATTAGGGAAATACGTATGTAAAAACAAGTTTAACAATAGCCTAGTTATGCTATAATTTTTTTTCTCCTTTGAAATTAATTATAGTATACCCATCTCAATATAATGGTACATTATGACTAGTAATGTACACACATCACTATTACCAGAAGTAATACACCAGTTGATCTCAGTCATTAACTGGCAAAGCTGTAGAGACGAACCTGATGCTCATTATAAGCCTTGCTATTTAAAATATGAGAATATGACCAAATATCAGTAACAAGAAGAATCATGTCAACTACATACTTTGAAAAAGTTAGTTGATGCTTGTTCTGGTGTGATGTACAGTAGCCGTGTGTTAGGTGTCATGCATGACAGATCTGCCAGCACTCTCTTACGTTCCTTGCTTGTCATCTTGGAGTTGATGGACTCGGCAACAATGTGTAGCTTCTGGAGGTGTTCCAACTGATCCTATAAGAAATTCACTGTGCAGTACAATATTACAAGTCTACACTCTTCTACCTATTACAAAATATGAATAATCCATAAAATGCCAGGTCACCACATGGACAAGACTAGGGCTGAGACTATGCCAACGAATTGAACAGAAATTCACAAAAGTACTGCAGGTAGCCTTGATAAATATATGAAGGAAAAGCCTAAGTTTTAGAATAAAGACAGTGTCTTCTTCCTAAAGTTCTCCATCCTTAACTAACATTTGTCATTTTTAGCAAAATAAATATTATAGCCATTACCAACAGTTGGCCTCACATTCTTGGACTCCACATTTCTCTTTGAATCAGTTTCCCATGGCCCTTTCTTATCTTTCTCCACTTTTTTTTTCTGAATGGAGAAAGATTAATTCACATTACCAGTGAGCCCTATTGCATTTTTACTTTCAACATAACTAGGCAAATATCTAGTGACTGAATGACTGTAATAATAAGGCACATATGGTGACTGAATGATTGTAATAATGAGTCTCATGTGACAGGCACACTACTCTCACAGCCAGGCTGTGAAGACTCACATTAAAGTAGGTACGTACTACATACCTTGATGAGAGCAATAAGTGGAGACACAATGATGGCCACCTGACCCTGTGCCATGACTGCTGGCAACTGGTAACACAATGACTTGCCCGACCCCGTTGGCATTGAAACAAATACATCTTGATCACCTGAAAATGTGACCAAAAACTTTGTAGGACCAGAAATACAAACTTTGAAATACATGTACTCTAAAACAAGATTCATGAACAGATACAGTAGTATTACGTATATTTTAATATTTTTATTTGTGGAAACAAGGTACAGTGGACCCCTGGATTTTGTACTGCTCCCAACTCGAACAATTACGTACATAAGTGTATTTTTGTAAGTGCTTTTGTAAGTGTATTTTTGGCAGTCTGAAATGGACTAATCTAATTTACATTTGTCCTTATGGGAACAAATTCGTTCAGTAAAGGCACTCGAACAGCCTTTTGGAAAGATTTACTGATGAAATCCGGGGGTCCGCTGTATCACAGTTACAGCTGGACTGAATAAGTCACAGCCTTATACATGCTATTACGAAGATGAGAGGTAACTCTGATTTTCATTTATGACCTGTCAAACATTTATCACCAACGTAAAGTGACCAAAACAGGAATTTTTTCATGCTAACGTTTTTTATTTGTAAACTTTAGCAAAAGACAAACTTAACTTATTTTTAACATTTTATTACATTATTATTATTGTGGGAAACATTAAACCTGGGAATGGACGGCACTCAGGTTTGAGCCAATGAAAGCAAGGACAGGTCCAAGTCCTTGGATCAAGAGCCTCTCACTAACATCAAGACATCTTCCTTGAGGGGTAGAACTTTTGCAACCTTGTAAGATATGCATGATAAGTGAATAATAAATGAAAGTAGGAATTATGGTAATAAGATTAACTGAATATTTTTACATTTATGAGACAAACCAAAAATCCAATCTAGCTGACAGTGTAAAACATTAAGTCTGCTTTACTACACACACAGACAGGCACCAAGTCAGTACTTGACCAGCTGGGGTGTGGTTCGTACGTCGTTTTGTGTGACCAACAGTAACAGCCTGGTTGATCAGGCCCTGATCCACCATGAGGTCTGGTCACAGACCGGGCTGCAGGGGCATACACATGTAATGTACTGTAATCAAGTTTACCTGGAGAGGGTTTCGGGGGTCAGTGCCCTCGCAGCCCAGTATGTGACCAGGCCTCGTGGTGGATCAGGGCCTGATCAACTAGGCTGTTACTGTTGGCTGCACACAGACTGATGTACGAACCACAGCCTGGATGGTCAGGTACTACTGACTTTAGGTGCCAACCTCAGCAGTAGCTGACTCAGACTGAAGAATTCAAATATTATTATTACTAGTTATTATTTGTATTATACCCAGGTGTTGTATGAGACAATCAGGTTTGATTCAAGCATGGGGAAGGAATGCAAAATCATTGGATCAAGAGCCCTGCACCAGCATCAAGGCATCATAGGTAATCTACACATATGCTGTTATGTATGATAATTTATGTAATTATTTATGAGTAGGTGTAACTGAATAAACTTACAACTCAACTCTAGAAGGATATATTGTACCAAAGCAGCAGTATTTTTTTTAAATCAAATGGTAGTGCTAAACCTGTAGGAGTTATATAGTGTCTGGGCATGGAAAATCAGGTTCAATTCCTTGGATCAAGAGCCCTTCACTGGCATCAGGGGATAGGGGGTAAATTTCTACACACATGCTGCTATGTATGATGATCTATGTAACTGTATTTGTATATACCTGAATAAACTTACTAATTACCTGGAGTTTACCTGGAATTTACCTGGAAAGGGTTTCGGGGGTCAACGTCCCTGGGGCTCGGTCTGAGACCACACTCGTGGTGGATCAGGGTCTGATCAAGCAGGCTGTTACTGTTGGCCGCACGCAGACTGACGTACAAACAACAGCCTGGTTGGTCAGGTAAGTTTATTCAGGTACACAGTTACATAAATTGTCATACAGCATATGTGTTATCCTGGGTAATCTAAACACATGTTACTATGTATGACAATTAACGTAAGTGTATTAATGTGTACCTGGACCTGAATAAACTTATTAAAGTGCCACAATATGTCGTGGGTGTCACGCATCTCCATCCCTGACAAATAGTTTTAATCATGAGCAAGACGCTAGGAATCATACAGCTAAACCTATAGGGTTCATACAACACCTGGGAGAACACAAGACATTCAGGTTTGATCCAAGGACCAAGAGAATAAGTCACCTTGGACAACAGCCTCAACAGCTCTCCTCTGCAAGTCACTCCTGAAGGTGTCATGTCTGAAGTACTTAGAGAGACATGACAACACTTCCTCCCTGCAGTGACCAAACCTTGAACACATATTGCATGTTCTAACAACTCTTTCTTTTTCTCTCTCTTTCCCTTCTTGTTTGTAGTTTAATTAAGGTCCTCTGGAGGCTGAGTCGTGCCGAGTCTTCCTGTTGGGTTTGTAACAGCCACTGACACCTTACGCTCCCTCAAGCACTGCTTCCCCTTCTACACCCTTCATATATTGCCCAAACCTAATAACAATAACAATAATGATATATTTATTTACTACAAGTACATCTACAAGGTATACAGGCCTAGCTGACATCAATAATATACTACTATATATAAAGCCCCTGGTTATGCAGAGCAATTCGGGCAAATTAGGTCAATTTTGCCCCCATGATGCGACCCACACAAGTCCACTAACACCTAGGTACCTATTTTACTGATGGGTGAACATTGGACAACAGGTGTCTTATGGAAACACATCCAATGTTTCCAGCAGTACCGGGGATCAACCCCAGGACCTCAGTGTGTGAGCTGAGTGTCCTAGCGATCCAGCTACGGGATACTGGAGTAATAGTGTAATAGAAGCTAAAACCTTGGATAGCTTTAAAAAGAGATTGGATACATATGAGTGGGAGGGGCTGGGTTTGATTGGTGTCGTGGCTATGGGAGTAAATTCTTGGGTAGTTTTGGGTAGGGGTGGTTTTGGTAAGGACCTGCCTTGTATGGGCCAGTAGGCCTTCTGCAGTGTCCCTCCAGTCTTATGTTCTTACTAAGACACAAGTCTCAGACACTCTCAAGACAGGGAGCCAAGGCCAGGTCACCACCTGGTTAGTTTAGTTTGATATCTTTATTATGCACCCCATACCCATCCTGTGGGCGGTAGTCAAAAGATTAGAGAGGTACATAATGGGTCCAGGGACTGGACCTCAAAGTTTGATAGCTGAGCAAGTTACAAAGGTAATGAACTCAGATGGTCACAATCATGACAAGTTACAAAGGTATTTGCAGATTACAGAGGTATATATAGGGTCCAGAGACTGGGCCCCAAAGTTTTGATAGCTGAACAAGGTACAATGGTAATTAATTCACTAGTTACAAGGTAATGAATCATGTAAGTAAATTTACTTACGTCTGTACATGGTTGCACTCATGAACAAATTATAAAGCAATGAGCAATCTATTAGTCTACACCCAGCCACAACTGTAATGAGTTATTGGTGCAAATTTTAATTGTTGGGTCACACACACACACACATATACATATACACATACACACGCATACATGTATGTGAGGAGACGGGAGGATCGACGACGTGGGACTGTCGAACCTGCAGGCAAGAGTGTGGAGGAGCGTAAGGGCGTGGTACTGGAGGATGGTGCCATGGAAAGTCAACCGGAAGGAGGGCAGGGAAGAAGGCAGTGGAGTGAGGAAGTGGAGCAGGCAGAACAGGAAGTGATGCAGAGTCGAGAAGAGCGGAATTTGAAGGATCAGCGGCTGCCTCAGGAGACTGAGGAACAACAGGAGGATGTTAATTGTGTGGTAAATGAGGTTGCTATATTGGAGGATTTGAATGAGATGTTGGGAGGTGAGAGTATGGATTTGGGGAATGGGGAGGGTGTGAGTGGTGAGGTGGAGACTTTGCTGCCATCTTTGGACCAGATTGAAAGTAGTGGAGCTACAGCGACTGTGGTACAGGTGGATGTGGAGGTCCATAGACAGCAGGAGGATGTAGAGGAGGAAATGGAGAAGGTGGAATCAAGAAAGAGAACTGGGGAGGAAAGACCCGGACCGGGAGAGTACCGGCGAATCAACACCACCGCGTACTTCTGGCAGTTTGGGACACACAGATGATGATCAAACTAAATGCAAATTATGTGGTCAGGCATATGGTCACTGTCTTGAACACTATGTGCTTAATTGTCCACTTATTGAGGAATATAGATATAGACAGTATAATAACCTATGTGACATGTCAAGCTATCTTATTAATGAAAATAAGATACCAGTTATACTAAGCAAATTTCCTAAATTTGCTTGTAACAGATAAGTGAGCTGTAGATATAAATCCAAATGTACAATTGTTAACCCTTTTGGGGCCTAGTTCCTAGGCCTTCTATGTATCCATATGCTCTTGCGCTTCCGAAGAAATCTTATATGGGGTGCACAATAAACTAGCCACTTCGGTGGCAAAATCTAAAAATCTAATCGCCACCGCCTGTCCTCCAGAATCTTCATGACTAAGGTGCTCTTCACACCAACTCCAAGGCTGAGGGATTGATTAAGTAACAAAAAAGGCACAATACCGTGACTGGAACAATACACACACAACCCGCACATGGAAAAGAGGAGCTTACGACGACGTTTCGGTCCGACTTGGACCATTTACAAAGTCACACTAACACAAGTTAGTTCAGACTCTCAGGTAAGGACCCACTAGGGGCGAGGGGGAAGTGGGGACAGAAGAAGAATAGCCGGTGAGAGGAAGAACTGAAGTAGAAGAGAAAGAGTCAGGACTAAACCCAACAGTCTAACTACTGTAATTTTACTAACACAAAGTTGTTGTATGTTCGCCGGTACATCCGGCCAGGGTCTTCTCCAAATGGTGACCCGGCACAAAGGACAGGAAGGGGTTATATATAGGCAGGCAGACAGGGAGGGCACAAAAAAGTGGTGGAGGGGTAATAGTGGAAGTAGTAGTAGTAGAGTCAGTCCTTTCCTAGAATATGACTGACTCCACTACTACTACTTCCACTTCCACTATTACCCCTCCACCACTTTCTTGTGCCCTCCCCTGTCTGCCTGCCTATATATAACCCCTTCCACCTGTCCTTTGTGTTAGTGTGACTTTGTAAATGGTCGGACCGAAACGTCGTCGTAAACTCCTATTTTCCATGTGCGGGTTGTGTGTATTAAGTAAGTAAGTTTGATTACCTCATTTTTCAATATAGCTCTAGCTCTACTGTCTTCAAATTATGTCTTAAAATTTGTATTGATAAAGCCATTGAATGGCGAAACGTCTACAGTAAAGATGCCCAGATGTTGCAAATGTGTCTTAATCTTTAATATATCGTCTGTGTACATCGGGAAGCTGACGCGACACAACATAAGCTTTATTAATGTTGGTAGAATTACCGTCAATATGTTAGGTAAAAGGACACAAGTGCAACTAATGTGACATTATATTGTGAAAACGTTTCGCTCTCCAGAACGGTTTGACAAAGCTCCTGGAGAGCGAAATGTTGCCATCTTTATCTCAATAAAATGTATTAGTTGTACTTGTGTCCTTTTACCCAACAAAAATGTAAGGTGTCAGTGGCCCTTAAAAACCCAACAATAAGAGGGAGAAGGACGTTGGTGTTATTTCTGTGTCATTTATTGGATTTCCAGGTAATTGAACGATATTTTTTTTTATTACATCTAAATTTAGACATTACGCAGTATTGTTATTAATATTTATTTGTTAAGGAGTCATTAGACGTGCTGATATAAGTTTTCCACCTTGACCCAGAGGCAAGTGCTGGATACATCAACACTTGGCGTTGGTGAAGAGCTTTTGATCCATGGTATGTGAGCTAGCCTCTCGTTCCTTGCGTCATATCCGAGTACATCACGTTACCCAGCACTGTATGACCCTTATGGGTCATACAACGCCTGGAGAATGGAAGATAATTTGATCCCAAGAAGGGGAAGGTAGCTCTAACTCCTTGGATCAAAGGCTACTTGTTAGGATATTTGTGTAGTCTAAGCGAGATTCATGTAAATTTTAAGGATCTGCTAGTTACTTTTAACAAACTTCATCTTGCTGGTAATCTAGTTGTACATTTGACAAAAAATAATAAATGCAGAGGGGCATGTGCTGCTACACAATCATTTACTGAATTATTTCTAATTTTCTTATTCCATTTCAGGCAGCAGTTAAAGCATCATGACCACTGCAGCACGGCCAACATTTGAACCTGCCAAAGGTGGCATGGGTCGGGGAGAGCGTGATCTGAGTGCTTTGTCTAAACAATACTCCGCTCGTGATCTTCCATCTCATACACGGCTCAAGTATCGAGACCACGGGCAGTCAACAACTGAGGAGCTCCGCAGCCGTGACTTCCGCCGGAATTGGAGGACGCGAACGCGCAGTGAGAGACAAACGCACCAGTGGAAGTGGCAGTGGTAGCAGCAGCAGCAGCAGTAGCAATGCCTTGAGAGAATCAGGAGTTTCATCATCGTCATCTTCAAAAAAACCACGATTGGATCAGATTGCTCCAGCCAATTTGGATGCTGATGATCCACAAGATGATGATGATGATGCATCTGATTCTGACGATTCTGATGATGAAGCTGTGCTGTTTGCTGAGCTAGAGCGTATCCGAAGAGAGCGTGCAGAAGAGGAGACGAGAAAACAACAGGAACGTCAGGAACAGGAAGAACGTATCAGAATGGAGAATATTATTTCTGGTAACCCCTTACTGAATCTTGCTGCTGCCTCAAAATCTGACATGAAAGTAAAAAGGCGTTGGGATGATGATGTTGTATTCAAGAATTGTGCTGCATCAGAACCTGACAAGACAGAAAAAGCATTCATTAATGACTCCTTGCGGTCTGAATTTCATAAGCGTTTTATGGAGAAATATGTTAAATAATGTTATTTTTTTATATGTTCTTGTACCTACAGAATTACAATCTAAATGTAAGCAACCTTTTAATTTCAAGTTAGACTACAAAGCTTTTAGTAGTGAGAGTATTGGCCTCAGGAATATTGTACAGTGGTACCTTGACATACGAGCAGCTCCCAACCCGAATAATTATGTAAGTGTGTTATTGTAAGTGCATTTGTAAGTGTATTTTTGGGGGTCTGGAACAGATTAATCTAATTTACATTATTTCTTATGGGAACAAATTCGTTCGGTATCGGCACTCGAACAGCATTCTGAAATTAATTAAGCACGTAATTCAAGGTACCACTGTATTTGGTTTTTCATATAGTGATTGTGTGAAGATTTGTACTATTCTTGGATCTTCGGTGGGCAGTGTATGCATAATTTATGATAAAAACTTTATTGTACTTCTGATCTAATACTATACAGGTACTGATACCTACAGCATATACTTACTGTACAAATGTATATCAGTACAGTATATACAGTAATGTATCTGCAAATATACACTCATTTAACATTGCATTGGTAGTAGGTGTACTGAAATTGTTAAATTCATGTACTGTACTGTATAAAATAAATTTAAGTTTTAAGACCTTTGTATTATGGATTGTGTCAAGACTTGCATTACACTTCTATAAAATGACTATTGGGGACTGTATTGGTAGTTACATAAAGGAGAATCAGATTTCCATCTTAGTGTCCTGATGTGAGGGGGTCATACACTATGCAGAATAGGATACAATCATCCAATCCAAGGTAATGAACTACAGATCCAATTCCTTGGATAAAGTATCCCTTATTAAGGGACACCTCTGAAGGGTGGATTGCTACAACTTGAGGACTGAGGGGTCAACTATGCAAGTACACCTAGGTGGTGTGCTCTTTCTGTTCCTAGATGGATTGAGCCTCCAAGTGATCCACTGTATGATGCTGTATGAATCCTATGAGTTTAGTACTCTCCATGAGTGTAATAGTAATAATGGATACCAAAGGTTCACTTTTAAGTACTGGCAACAGCCCTTACCAACATTTAGGTAACTCCTTCCTTGGATAAAACCATATTGCCTCCCCATTCTTAAGCACCATGGGGTTAGAGCATCCCACAATAATGTGTGTATTTTATTAAAGTATCTGATGACTAAAACATTCCTGGTGGGACAAGGTAAGATAGACATGTTTCCATACAGGTGTGGGCTGTGTTCAGCTAGCAGTAAATAAGTTGAGTGCTACACCTGGGTGTTCCTCAGAGAAAGATTTCTTGATGCTGGTGAGGGGCTCTTGATCCAAGGAACTGGACTTTTTTCTTTCCTTGGATTGTACCTGATTATCTCCCAGACACCCAGGCACTATTACTCCTTCCCATTCAGTACTTCTCCCCAAATATAGTACAGTATTCCCCCCCCACCATATCTGTGAGGGATACATTCCAAGATCTACTGTGAATACCTGAAACCATGAGTAGTAGCGAACTCTATGTCGTTTTTTTGTTTACATACATACCTATGATGAAGTTTAATTGATAAATTATGCAAAATAAGTGGAGAATTAGTACTTTTTTACTGATGGGAAGTACTTCACGGCTTCTCTTAGGCTTTAAAGAACTGCCAGCATCACTACTTTTGCATTTTGGTGTCATTATTAAGCAAAATTAAGGGTTATTTTCAGGCCACAGTAAACTGTGGATAACCAAAACAGCAGAAGCCGAATCCGTGGATACGGGGTTCTACTGTAATAATTTACATTATAAAACCACATTCTGCATAATTTTTATACTTCCCTGTATATGGGTCTTTATAAAAATCAAAGTTTAGTATTTAACCGAACCTAAATAAAATTCAACAAAGGAAATAAAACAGAGTTAATCCTGCGTATATTTATTTTATAAAATAATGTTCAATATAAAACAATCCATATAATGTATTAATATTGGTAGAATTACTGACAATATGTTAAGTAAAAGGACACAAATGCCAGCAGTAACAGCCTGGTTGATCAGGCTCTGGTCCAACAGGAGGCCTGGTCACGGACCGGGCCGCGGGGGCGTTGACCCCTGGAATTCTCTCCAGGTAAATGCAACTAATGTGACATTTTATTGTGGCAACGTTTCGCTCTCCAGGAGCTTTGTTTGTAACGGCTTGACAAAGCTGCTGGAGAGTGAAACGTTGCCACAATAAAATGTCACATTAGTTGCATTTGTGTACTTTTACTTAACAATCCATATAATAACAGCAGAAAAAAGTAATAAGGTTCAACTATTCATATCATACTCATTAATAAAATATTTTGCTGACATTTAGAAAGTCACAAATCTCTATTATTATTATTATTTTAGATTTATGAGAAGTGTTAAACCCACATGGGTCATATATAGTGCCTTGTAAAATGGGAAGCAATCACATTTTTATCAAGGAAGAGGACAGGTCCAGTTCCTTGAATCAAAGGTACTACTGTATGACTCCTACAGGTTTAATGCTTCCCTATAGATATAATAACATCAGCCAAGTACAGTACATGGACCCCGAGTTTGTAAAACCCTCTGAAGTCTGCTCAAGTGCCATTACGGACAATTTACTCCTTAAGGAAAAATTTCACGTGGTTAGTCTATTTCAGACCCCAAAATACACTTCCACAGAACTTACAAAATTATACTTACATAATTGCACGATTTCGGGGTATTCGTTAACCGAGGTCCACTGTACATTAGAAAAGTGAGTTGATTGTACTATGTATAATATATTAAATTTTGGCAAAATTTATACATTTTATATAATATTTTAAATTACATAAAAAATCACTTGTACTGTACTACAACAGTTCTGTGAAACAATATATTTTTCCTCTTTTTTTTCTCAACATGTAGGCCATCTCCCACCAAGGCAGGGTGACCCAAAAAAAGAAATAAACACTTTTTCTATCATTCACACATAATCACTATCTTTGCAGAGGTGCACAGATATGACAATTGAGATGTCACTCCAAACAGCAAATATTTCCCATCTACTGGCAAAAATTATCTATCATAAATTTAAGCACTAAATCCAAAAGGCTCATACAGTCATGAAGAGGGATGTGCGAGATTAGGAATGACCAAGGGGTAGGGATGTGCGAGGGGCAGGGGTGTACAAAGGTGGGGGTTGGTTGAGGTAAGGGAATGTGCAAAAACTAAAATTGAAATCAAAATTGGTACATAAGTTTGTTAAAAAAAAGTTAGTATGTGTCTGCATTAAAGATGGAACTTTCAGCTATTTGCATCATAAAACAGTTCAAACCTGAAAAGGAGTAATGATTTCAACTTCACATTTCTTATAATCTGCAAAGGAAATTGGTTAGTCTTTGATGGGGTTACTTGACTTCAGGTGCTCTTAGTGTAGTAATGGTATTTTCTCTTATGCTGAATAGCAATGCACTTTTCTGAGTACCAGGTGCCACTATGAGGATTGTCACATGCTTGCTTTGTCCACTCCTCTTTGGTCCCACCTGTACTGCAGACTAATAACAATAATAATAATTCTCCATGGGGAAGTGGAGCAAAATTCTTCCTCTGTAAGCCATGCATGTTGTAAGAGGCAACTAAAATGCTGGGAGCAAGGAGTTAATTTCATTGCAGATTGCAGATTACATAGGTATCGGTAGTTACAATGTAAATTGAGTGCAAGGAGAGCCACTGACATGCCATGGCATTAGGGGCAGCTTATTCTATTCCTTAAAGACTATGTACTTAATATTAGAGAAATTTATTGAGTTTATTCTAGTTAAAAATTATTTTCAAAATTACAATATGATGAAATTTTACTGTTTAAATTATTATATAATGATATTAGATTGTTACAGGTGTTAAGATTCGTGAATGATAATATGGAATTGAGATTATCTTAAGGAAAATAACATTGAGCATTTTTGACATTAACTTATAATATGAATAGGGGGTAACATAATAGTAACATATTATTAAGAAATGAGATTATCGTATAGGAAAGTAATAATGAGCTTTTTTCAAAGTAGTTTATAGTATGATCATTTAGTTTTGGGTGAGTAGGTGGTTTTTGAATTGAGTCTTAAATTGATTTTCAGACAAGATTATCTTAATATTTACTGGTAATGAATTCCAGATTCTGGGGCCCTTTATGTGCATAGAATTTTTACATAGGTTGATATGAACACGGGGTATATCAAAAAGTGATCTGTGTCTTGTGTTGTGGTCATGGGTCCTATTAAAGTTGGTGAGGAGAATTTTGAGCAGAGGGTTTATATTAGAGTGTAAAGTTTTATATATGTAGTAGGCACAAGAGTAAGTATGAATGTTCTTTACGGTGAGTAGTTTGAGACTTTTGAATATTGGTGGAGTATGCTGTCTAGAGTGGGAATTTGTTATCATTCTGACTGCGGCCTTTTGTTGTGTTATGAGTGGTCTAAGGTGATTTAACGTTGTTGATCCCCATGCACAGATTCCATAGGTGAGATACGGGTAGATAAGTGAATGATATAGTGCAAGGAGAGCTGATTGTGGTACATAATAGCGTATCTTTGATAATATGCCTACTGTCTTCAAGATTTTCTTGGAAATTTGTTGTATATGTGTTTGGAATTTAAGGCTACTGTCAAGGTGGATTCCTAGGAATTTTCCCTCTGTGAGTCTTGTGATGGGTGAACCATTGAGCGTTATGTTAAGTGGAACATCTGTGGCTTTGCTTCCAAACTGTATGAAGTAGGTCTTGTCAGTATTGAGAGTAAGCTTGTTAGTCGTCATCCATGTTGATATTTTTTGTAATTCGGCATTAACAGTGTTGGCCAGTATAACTGGATTTGGGTGAGAGAAGACATATGTTGAAGACAAACAGTTCGTCATAAAACTTTGCACTGTACTATGCAGTACAGCACTGATAGAATATAAAATACGATCTGTTGAGAACAATGGTTAGATTGTGGGACTTTTTTGTATGAATATAATAAAAAAATTCCAACAAACTGGCTGTATCCCACCAAGGCAGGGTGACCTAAAAAGAAAAACAAACAGATCTGTTTGTGACTCGGTAAAGCCCACTGCGTGGGCGAAACGTTGTCAATAAAGGATCACATTATACTGCTTATGTGTTTATCTTTCCAAGAAGCTCTTAAAGAGCGAAACGTTGCCACAATAAAATGTCACATTAGTTGCATTTGTGTCCTTTTGAAGACTTCTTGAAGCTGAATATTGAGACACTTATGCAAAAAATAATGTGATCCTTTATTGACAACGTTTCGCTCACACAGTGGGCTTTATCAAGCCACAAACAGATCTCAAATCTGTTTGTGACTTGATCTGTTTGTCACAAACAGATTTCGGTCCAATACAAAAGAGAATGGGTTTGAGTGGTGTCAGTTCAGTTTGATATCTTTATTATGCACCCCATACCCATCCTGTGGGCGGTAGTCAAAAGATTAGAGAGGTACATAATGGGTCCAGGGACTGGACCTCAAAGTTTGATAGCTGAGCAAGTTACAAAGGTAATGAACTCAGATGGTCACAATCATGACAAGTTACAAAGGTATTTGCAGATTACAGAGGTATATATAGGGTCCAGAGACTGGGCCCCAAAGTTTTGATAGCTGAACAAGGTACAATGGTAATTAATTCACTAGTTACAAGGTAATGAATCATGTAAGTAAATTTACTTACGTCTGTACATGGTTGCACTCATGAACAAATTATAAAGCAATGAGCAATCTATTAGTCTACACTCAGCCACAACTGTAATGAGTTATTGGTGCAAATTTTAATTGTTGGGTCACACACACACACATATACATATACACATACATATATGACTCCTATGAGTCAAAGGGATGTTAGGAAGTATTTCTTCAGTCATAGAGTTGTCAGGAAGTGGAATAGCTTGGAAAGCGACATAGTGGAGGCAGGAACCATACATAGTTTTAAGACTAGGTTTGATAAAGCTCATGGAGCAGGGAGAGAGAGGACCTAGTAGCAATCAGTGAAGAGGCGGGGCCAGGAGCTATGACTCGACCCCTGCAACCACAAATAGGTGAGTACATACTCCGCACATACATACAACAGGCCTAGTGTCTAATCGACATGTGCCTAGGACAAAATGGTAACTAACTAACTAACGTGTCAATGCCGTGGGTGCAGGAGTGAATTCTTGGGTAGCTTTGGGTAGTGGTGATTTTGATAAGGACCTACCTTGCAGTAACATTCATTGACAACTGGGACCTCTTCTATGGCAGAAATGACATGTATGCCAGGGATGGGGTTCACTTATCTAGGTCTGGGGTGGGGGCACTGGCAACTGCAGTGGAGGAAGCTGTTAGGGCTTTAAACTAGAAATAGTTAGTGGTATGGGTTTTTTTGGGGGGGAAACAGTGAAGGCCCAATGTAGTAATATTATAAGTTCTATGAGAACTATTAATAGGCAGAAAAAGGTGGATACTGGAAAGCCAGTGGCACTAGATGACAAGGACAGTACTAATAGGTATAGTGGAAAAACAGAAATGAGCAGGAAGGGTAAAGAGAAAGGAGGGTTTTAAATGTTTATTACACCAATAGTCATAGTGCTAGGAATAAGATGGACGAGTTGAGATTAGTTGCTAGTGCAGGTAATATTGATGTTTTTTGCAATAACTGAGACGTGGTTTAATATGAAAAATCGGGACATGTCTGCTGAATGTCACATTCAGGGTTTTAAATTTTTCCAAGTAGACAGAAGTATCGGGAAGGGGGGTGGGGTGGCACTCTATGTCCGTGATCATTTAAATTGTTGCATAAAAACGGGTATAAAGTCTGAAATAACACATACAGAATCTGTCTAAATAGAATTTTCAGAGGGGTGTGAAAAATTGATTTTAGGCGTGATTTACTGTCCTCCAAACTTAGATAGGGAACAAGGGAGACTACTTTGGGAGGAAACTGTTAAGGCCACAAGGCATGATAACGTAGTAATTCTAGGGCCATTCGCCACCCGGCTCTTGAGGCGTAAGGGTGTGCTGCACTGAGCTCTGTCCCCTGGCGGCAACTTTGGACAACTGTTTTCACCAACATGGCGGCAGCAAACAGAATGACCCAAATATTATCGTCACCACCACCGACAAAGGATGTGGAGTCGTCATACTCAACACCAGTGAATACAACACCAAAATGATGGACCTCTTGAATGACCAATCCACTTACGAACCCATCAACACACAACAGTGGGAAACACTCACTAAAGATTTCCTATATAAAACCAGACAAATACTGAAACGCACCAGTGAAGGAAAGAAACTTCTGTACTTGATACCCAGCAACCCTAAACCAGCACACATGTATGGCTTACCCAAGACCCATAAGCATAATATTCCTCTCAGACCAATCACATCAGGTATAGGCAGTGCACCACACAACTAGCCGGAGTTCTTGCCAAACATCTTTCCTGCCTTCTGGGGACCATCAGCCCCGCTCATCTTAAACATTCAGGCGACCTTCTCAACCGCATCCGAAATCTCTCCATCCGAAACAAGAAACTAAGCAGTTTGGACGTGACTTCCCTCTTCACTAAAGTACCTACCACACAAGCCATCGAGGTTCTACGACGTAAAGTCAATCAGGACCTTAACCTTCCTCTACCTCCCGGAGATTTTGTTGACCTTATTGAACTCTGTGTTAATTTCAACTGTTTTTCTTTCAATAACAGGCTCTACAAACAAACATACGGCATGGGAATGGGGTCCCCATCAGTGCCGTCTTAGCTAACTTGTACATGGAACACCTAGAGGCTGAACACTTCGCCAACATCATACCCTCAAGCGTCACTTGGTTACGTTACGTAGACGACGTCCTCGTAATAACTCCCAAACGTTTTGATGTACGGAATCTTCAGGCAAGGCTCAACGCAGTTGAACCGGCGATCCAGTTTACACTAGAAGAAGAGTCCAATGACATGCTACCCTTTCTAGACGTCCTCATCCACAAAGTAGATAACAACCTAAGATTTCAAGTTTACCGGAAACCTACAAATAAAAATGATCTCACACACTTCTATTCCAGTCAAGATACTAAGACCAAAAGAGGCATCATCATCGGATTCTTCCTAAGAGCTTACCGAATTTGTAGTCCTGAGTTTCTTGACGAGGAATGTACATACATTCACCAAACCTTCACTGATTTACAGTTTCCTTCCTTTTTCATCAAAGATTGCAAGAAAAGAGCTCTTCAGATCATTAATTCTCCACGCGTCAACACTACTCCAAACAAAGTTATAATTCTTCCCAACAGCCAGGTTGCATCCAACATTTCTAAAGTATTTGCACAAGCTAACACTAGAGTCGCCATTGCTTCCAGTACTTCTATTAAGGATCTAACCAGGACTAAATCCAACACCATGAACCAGTCAACGCAGGGGTCACACTATACCCTGTGGAGGCTGCGACAAAATTATGTAGGAGAAACAGCAAGGAACCTCGAAACACGCATCAATGAACACATTAATGCATGCAGAAACGATAACCTGAACAACGCCTGCGTACAACACCGAAATTCCAACAATCATCTCATGAAATTCAAAGACACCCGACTAGTAATCAAAGAAACTAATTTCCGTAGACGCAAATGCCTTGAATCAGCACTTATCTCTGTTTCTAACACAATTAAACAAAACAAAGGCAGCTTCACCATCTTTGAAGTCTTAGCAAGAATCCTCCTGAAAACAGTTAACCATACCATCACATAGTCTCTCCTGCTAATTCAACACAAGCACATCGTAGATGTAGAACACTCCTACAGGCCTTCTATATTTCAACCTCCAGCAAAAATATTTGTCTAACCTATTGTTATACTACCCAATTATTTGTTTTATCACCTTTTACTCATGTGCATATTGATTGTTCTACCTTATTGTATTACTACTACTACTACTACTACTACTTATATCACTACTTCCTCGACCACCACTAGTATTTCACCTCACTTTGAGAGTATATAATAGCCCACTGTGTCCATGTATCGCTTGTAACGGCTTGAGAAAGCTCCTGGAGAGCGAAACGTTGCCACAATAAAATGTCACATTAGTTGCATTTGTGTCCTTTTACTTAACACACCCTCTGCCTCCTATTCCTATCCTTAAGACAAAATTCCCTATCCATAAACTTAATCTGACTATCCCCAACTAAAACAATGTTCTTACCTCGACTGGCGGTGTGCATGACGTTCTCGACGGTCTTTGTAGAAATGGTCTTTGCTGGGATGTCCTCACATTCGTCTTCCTTGGTCCCGTTCGTCGTGACGTTCCCAGTAGTCGACTCATATTCGTCTGGTACTACAGAAAAGGAGTTCGAAGTTTCCACAGCAGTCTCTTTCTTCTTCGTCGTTACTACCTCTCCATTCGTCTTCTTGATCTTCAACTTCGTCCCATGCTGTCCGGTCACTGCCCATGTTCCCGTCTTGACCTGAGAACTCACAACAGGAAGACTACTACGAATCCTCTTGTTTTCCTCCGTCAATCGCCGTATCTCTAGCTTCGCTACCCCTCAATTCCTCCTTAAGCTGCTGGTAAAGTTGCTCAATAGGGGGCATCCTGGCTCAGTCCACAGGGAGTACACTAGACACGTCTTCACTGAGCTATGAACAGGTCACCACTACAACTAAAGAATTTGATATTGTTTATTTAGACTTTAGTAAGGCTTTTGATAGAGTACCGCACCAGAGACTGTTAAAGAAAGTGGCAGCTCATGGCATTGGGGGAAAAGTGCTGTCATGGATCGAGTCATGGCTCACCAATAGGAAGCAAAGAGTGTGCATAAATGGGGTTAAATCCGAATGGGGATTTGTAACAAGTGGTGTTCCACAGGGATCAGTCTTAGGCCCGTTGTTATTTATAATATATATCAACGACCTTGACGAGGGAATTACTAGTGATATGAGCAAATTCGCCGACGACACGAAGATGGGTAGGATAATTGATTCAAACATAGATGTCATAGAACTTCAGGAAGATTTAGACAAACTTAATTCGTGGTCAGAAAAGTGGCAGATGCAGTTCAATGTAGATAAATGCAAGGTTCTGAAGCTCGGGAGTGTCCATAACCCAAGTACTTATAAGTTAAATAACGTAGAACTTAGCCATACAGATTGGGGGAAGGACTTGGGGGTGATGTTAAGCAGCAACCTTAAACCAAGACAGCAATGCCTAAGCGTACGTAAAGGCAAATAGATTACTGGGATTTATATCAAGAAGTGTTAGCAACAGAAGTCCAGAGGTTATATTACAGCTTTATACATCATTAGTAAGGCCTCACCTAGATTACGCAGCTCAGTTTTGGTCTCCATATTACAGAATGGACATAAATTCGTTAGAAAACATTCAGCGTAGAATGACTAAATTAATACATAGCATTTGAAATCTTCCTTACGAAGAAAGATTGAAGACCCTTAAATTACATTCACTTGTAAGACGTAGAATGAGGGAAGACATGATCGAGGTATACAAGTGGAAAATGGGTATTAACAAAGGGGATATAAATAAGGTCTTGAGGATATCTCTCCAAGAGAGAACCCGCAATAATGGATTCAAGTTAGATAAGTTTAGATTTAGAAAGGATATAGGAAAGTATTGGTTTGGAAATAGGGTAGTTGATGAGTGGAACAGTCTGCCTAGTTGATAAGTGTTCTCTAAGTCCATTATAATCTGCTAAGCAAAAATCTGGGACCAAAGCGAAAATCTTGATAATAGTACAACATATGTGTGAAGAAGTGACGTATATACAGTAGGCAGGAGAGGTGCAGCAGTCGTAGGAGGTGTCACATTTGACCAATGTAGAAGTAGGTGGTGGCCAAGGGTTAGGCAAGTGAAGAATTCCATTTATTAAGATATCAAGATGTTGCTGTGTCAGACAGCAACTCCAGGTTGAGGGACTGATTACCTCAAACTCCTCCTCATGGTTTCAGGTATTCACAGATCTTGGAATGTATCCCTCACAGATATGGGGGGGAAATACTCTACTATATTTGGGGAGAAGTACTGAATGGGTAGGAGTAATAGTGCCTGGGGGGTCTGGGAGATAATCAGGTTCAATCCAAGGAAAGAAAAAAGTTCCTTGGATCAAGAGCCCCTCACCAGCATCAAGAAATCTTTCTCTGAGGAACACCCAGGTGTAGCACTCAACTTATTTACTGCTAGCTGAACACAGCCCACACCTGTATGGAAACATGTCTATCTTACCTTGTCCCACCAGGAATGTTTTAGTCATCAGATACTTTAATAAAATACACACATTATTGTGGGATGCTCTAACCCCATGGTGCTTAAGAATGGGGAGGCAATATGGTTTTATCCAAGGAAGGAGTTACCTAAATGTTGGTAAGGGCTGTTGCCAGTATTTAAAAGTGAACCTTTAGTATCCAATATTACTATTACACTCATGGAGAGTACTAAACTCATAGGATTCATACAGCATCATACAGTGGATCACTTGGAGGCTCAATCCATCTAGGAACAGAAAGAGCACACCACCTAGGTGTACTTGCATAGTTGACCCCTCAGTCCTCAAGTTGTAGCAATCCACCCTTCAGAGGTGTCCCTTAATAAGGGATACTTTATCCAAGGAATTGGATCTGTAGTTCATTACCTTGGATTGGATGATTGTATCCTATTCTGCATAGTGTATGACCCCCTCACATCAGGACACTAAGATGGAAATCTGATTCTCCTTTATCCTTTATGTAACTACCAATACAGTCCCCAATAGTCATTTTATAGAAGTGTAATGCAAGTCTTGACACAATCCATAATACAAAAGGTCTTAAAACTTAAATTTATTTTATACAGTACAGTACATGAATTTAACAATTTCAGTACACCTACTACCAATGCAATGTTAAATGAGTGTATATTTGCAGATACATTAATGTATATACTGTACTGATATACATTTGTACAGTAAGTATATGCTGTAGGTATCAGTACCTGTATAGTATTAGATCAGAAGTACAATAAAGTTTTTATCATAAATTATGCATACACTGCCCACCGAAGATCCAAGAATAGTACAAATCTTCACACAATCACTATGTGAAAAACCAAATACAGTGGTACCTTGAATTACGTGCTTAATTAATTTCAGAATGCTGTTCGAGTGCCGATACCGAACGAATTTGTTCCCATAAGAAATAATGTAAATTAGATTAATCTGTTCCAGACCCCCAAAAATACACTTACAAATGCATTTACAATAACACACTTACATAATTATTCGGGTTGGGAGCTGCTCGTACGTCAAGGTACCACTGTACAATATTCCTGAGGCCAATACTCTCACTACTAAAAGCTTTGTAGTCTAACTTGAAATTAAAAGGTTGCTTACATTTAGATTGTAATTCTGTAGGTACAAGAACATATAAAAAAATAACATTATTTAACATATTTCTCCATAAAACGCTTATGAAATTCAGACCGCAAGGAGTCATTAATGAATGCTTTTTCTGTCTTGTCAGGTTCTGATGCAGCACAATTCTTGAATACAACATCATCATCCCAACGCCTTTTTACTTTCATGTCAGATTTTGAGGCAGCAGCAAGATTCAGTAAGGGGTTACCAGAAATAATGTTCTCCATTCTGATACGTTCTTCCTGTTCCTGACGTTCCTGTTGTTTTCTCGTCTCCTCTTCTGCACGCTCTCTTCGGATACGCTCTAGCTCAGCAAACAGCACAGCTTCATCATCAGAATCGTCAGAATCAGATGCATTATCATCATCATCTTGTGGATCATCAGCATCCAAATTGGCTGGAGCAATCTGATCCAATCGTGGTTTTTTTGAAGATGACGATGATGAAACTCCTGATTCTCTCAAGGCATTGCTACTGCTGCTGCTGCTGCTACCACTGCCACTTCCACTGGTGCGTTTGTCTCTCACTGCGCGTTCGCGGTCCTCCAATTCCCGGCGGAAGTCACGGCTGCGGAGCTCCTCAGTTGTTGACTGCCCGTGGTCTCGATACTTGAGCCGTGTATGAGATGGAAGATCACGAGCGGAGTATTGTTTAGACAAAGCACTCAGATCACGCTCTCCCCGACCCATGCCACCTTTGGCAGGTTCAAATGTTGGCCGTGCTGCAGTGGTCATGATGCTTTAACTGCTGTCTGAAATGGAATAAGAAAATTAGAAATAATTCAGTAAATGATTGTGTAGCAGCACATGCCCCTCTGCATTTATTATTTTTTGTCAAATGTACAACTAGATTACCAGCAAGATGAAGTTTGTTAAAAGTAACTAGCAGATCCTTAGAATTTACATGAATCTCGCTTAGACTACACAAATATCCTAACAAGTAGCCTTTGATCCAAGGAGTTAGAGCTACCTTCCCCTTCTTGGGATCAAATTATCTTCCATTCTCCAGGCGTTGTATGACCCATAAGGTTCATACAGTGCTGGGTAACGTGATGTACTCGGATATGACGCAAGGAACGAGAGGCTAGCTCACATACCATGGATCAAAAGCTCTTCACCAACGCCAAGTGTTGATGTATCCAGCACTTGCCTCTGGGTCAAGGTGGAAAACTTATATCAGCACGTCTAATGACTCCTTAACAAATAACTATTAATAACAATACTGCGTAATGTCTAAATTTAGATGTTATAATAAAAAAGTATCGTCCAATTACCTGGAAATGCAATGACACAGAAATAACACCAACTTCTTTCTTTCTTTCTTTGTTGGGTTTATCAGGGCCACTGACAGCATAAGCCGTATCGAGCCCGACTTCTCGATGGTACGAGGAAGATTTGTTGCCCAAGGCTGGGCGACGAAAGAAAAGGAACAAAAGTTCCTTTGTAAATAGATATAGTGGTGGACCTGACTTAACTCAGTGGTGGACCTGAGTTAACTTGAGTGGTGGACCTGACTTAACTCAGTGAAGACGTGTCTTGTGTGCTCTCTGTCAATCTGAAGAAGATGTCCTCTCTTGAGCTACTCTACCAGCAGCTGAAGGAAGAACTGAGGGTAGCTAAGCTTGAGATACAGCGACTGACTGAGGAAAACAAGAGGATTCGTAGTAATCCTCCTGTTGAGAATCCTCAAGCCAGGAAAGGAACCTGGACAGTGGCTAGAACGCATGGGACAAAGTTAAGGCTCAAGAGGACGGGTGGAGAGGTAGAAACAACGAAGACCCAGGAGAATGTTGTGGAAACATCGAACCCATTCTCCGTGCTACCCGATGAATGTGAGTCGACTTCTGGGAGCGTCACGACGAAAGACACAAAGGAAGGTAAAAACATTGTTGTTGTTGGGGACAGTCAGGTTAGGTACATGGATAGGGCTTTCTGTTTGATTGATAGGAGTAGGAGACAGAGGGTTTGCTTTCCTGGGGCTGGGATGGAGGATATTGTTAGCCGTCTGGACGACATCAATTCCTGGTCAGAAAAATGGCAGATGCAGTTCAATGTAGATAAATGCAAAGTTCTAAAGCTCGGGAATGTTCATAACCCTAGCATCTACCAGCTTAATAATGTTGAACTCAGCCGTACAGAATGCGAAAAGGATCTGGGGGTTATGGTAAGCAGCAACCTCAAACCAAGTCAGCAATGCCTAAGCGTAAGAAATAAAGCAAATAGATTACTGGGATTTATATCAAGAAGTGTAAGCAACAGAAGTCCAGCGGTTATATTACAGCTTTATACATCATTAGTAAGGCCTCACCTAGATTATGCAGCTCAGTTCTGGTCTCCATTTTACAGAATGGATATAAATTCGTTAGAAAACATTCAGCGACGAATGACAAAGTTAATTCATAGCATTAGAAATCTTCCGTATGAAGAAAGATTGAAGACCCTTAAATTACATTCACTTGTAAGACGAAGAATGAGGGGAGACATGATCGAGGTATATAAGTGGAAGATGGGTATTAATAAGGGGGATATAAATAAGGTCTTGAGGATATCTCTCCAAGAGAGAACCCGCAATAATGGATTCAAATTGGATAAGTTTAGATTTAGAAAGGATATAGGAAAATATTGGTTTGGAAATAGGGTAGTTGATGAGTGAACAGTCTGCCTAGTAGGGTCATTGAAGCTATGACCTTGGGTAGTTTCAAATTTAGGTTGGATAAATTCATGAGTGAGAGGGGTTGGATTTGAGTGGGACTCGCACTTGAGTTAATAGAATCTTAAGAACATAAGAACATAAGAAAGAGGGAACACTGCAGCGGGCCTACTGGCCCATGCGAGGCAGGTCCAAGTCTCCCACCGGCTTAAGCCAATGCCCCGAAAATTAGGTTGAACAATTATTCTGTTAGTGGGATGGATTGTGAAGGACCTGCCTAGTATGGGCCAACAGGCCTGCTGCAGTGTTCCTCCTTTCTTATGTTCTTATGTTCTTATGTATACAAGTGGAAAATGGGTATTAACAAAGGGGATATAAATAAGGTCTTGAGGATATCTCTCCAAGAGAGAACCCGCAATAATGGATTCAAGTTAGATAAGTTTAGATTTAGAAAGGATATAGGAAAGTATTGGTTTGGAAATAGGGTAGTTGATGAGTGGAACAGTCTGCCTAGTAGGGTTATTGAAGCTAGGACCTTGGGTAGTTTCAAATTTAGGTTGGATAAATTCATGAGTGAGAGGGGTTGGATTTGAGTGGGACTCGCACATGAGTAAATAGAATTATCAAAGCTTATTTCTTGGGTAGCATTGAAAATTAGATTGAGGAAGTGTTCTGTTAGTGGGACGGATTGTGAAGGACCTGCCTAGTATGGGCCAACAAGCCTGCTGCAGTGTTCCTCCTTTCTTATGTTCTTATGTTCTTATGTAATGGGAGCAATTCTATTATCTGTCTCAGTGCTGGAGGCAACGATGTTGGCAGACGTAGGAGTGAGGACCTGACTAGCAGGTTTAGGTCAGCAATAGACATAATTAGGAAGAAGGGTGGGAACCCTGTCATATGTGGTATTTTGCCAAGGAGAGGAGTTGGAAATGAATGGCTGTCCAGGGCAATTGGTGTCAATTGCTGGCTGGACAAATACTGTAAGGAAAATTCAGTAACATTCATTGACAACTGGGACCTCTTCTATGGCAGAAATGACATGTATGCCAGGGATGGGGTTCACTTATCCAGGTCTGGGGTGGGGGCACTGGCAACTGCAGTGGAGGGAGCTGTTAGGCTTTAAACTAGAAATAGTTAGTGGTATGGGTTTTGGGGGGAAAACAGAGAAGTCCCAGTGTAGTAATATTATAAGTTGTAGGAGAACTAGTAATAGGCAGAATAAGGTGGTAAGTAAAAGGACACAAATGCAACTAATGTGACATTTTATTGTGGCAACGTTTCGCTCTCCATGAGCTTTCTCAAGCCGTTACAAGCGTTACATGGACACAGTGGGCTATTATATACTCTCAAAGTGAGGTGAAATACTAGTGGTGGTCGAGGTAGTAGTGATAAGTAGTAGTAGTAGTAGTAGTAGTAATACAATAAGGTAGAACAATCAATATGCACATTAGTTGCATTTGTGTCCTTTTACTTAACATATTGTCGGTAATTCTACCAATATTATTACAGAATAAGGTGGATAGTGGAAAGCTAGTGACACTAGATGACAAGGACAGTAATAGGTATAGTGGAAAAACAGAAATGAGCAGGAAGGGTAAAGAGAAAGGAGGGTCTCTAAATATATATTACACCAATAGTCGTAGTGCTAGGAATAAGATGGACGAGTTGAGATTAGTTGCAAGTACGGGTAATATTGATGTTTTTGCAATAACTGAGACATGGTTTAATATGAAAAATCGGGACTTGCCTGCCGAATGTCACATTCAGGGTTTTAAATTGTTCCAAGTAGACAGAAGTATCGGGAAAGGGTGGGTGGCACTCTATGTCCGTGATCATTTAAATTGTTGCATAAAAACGGGTATAAAGTCTGAATTAACACATACAGAGTCTGTCTGGATAGAATTTTCAGAGGGGTGTGAAAAATTGATTTTAGGCGTGATTTACCGTCCTCCAAACTTAGATAGGGAACAAGGAGACTACTTTGGGAGGAAATTGTTAAGGCCACAAGACACGATAACGTAGTAATTCTAGGGACTTTAACTTTAGTCAGATTGATTGGAATTTCATGACAGGGAATTTAGAATCTAACGACTTTTTAGAAGTAGTTCAGGATTGCTTTTTGAAGCAGTTTGTAACAGAACCTACAAGGGAAATAACCTACTTGACTTGGTTCTGGCAAGCAAGGAAACCCTTGTTAATAATTTAGAAATTACAGAGGAACTCGGCTCAAGCGACCACAAGTCAATTACCTTTAGCATTGAATGGATGTATGATAGTAGGGATAATTCAGTAATGGTCCCAGATTTTCGCTTAGCAGATTATAATGGACTTAGAGAACACTTATCAACTGTGGACTGGGGTGAAGAAGAGAGGTATCAATATGACAGTTTTCTTAACACTATACAGGCTGCCCAAAGAACATTTATCCCGTATAAAGAAATTAGATCAAGTAGAAATGACCCAAAATGGATGAATAATAGGCTCAAATATCTTTTAGGGCAGAAGAAAGGAATTTATAGGCACATAAAAGAGGTGAGGGTCATCTTATAAATCAGTATACTGACATTAAGAGGGACGTTAAAAAGGAATAAGAAAAGCTAAACGGGACTATGAAATTAAAGTTGCTAGGGATTCAAAAACTAACCCAAAAGTTTTTTCCAGGTTTATAGAACATAAGTTAGGGATAAGATAGGTCCCCTTAAAAATAACTTTGGGCATCTTACTGACAAGGAGAATGATATGTGCTCTATTTTAATAATTATTTTCTCTCGGTTTTCACACAGGAAGACATTAATAATATCCCAGTAATTAATTTTTACAGAGGCCCAGAAGAAGATAAATTATATAATATCACAGTCACTAGCGAAATGATTATGAAACAGCTGGACCGACTGAAACAAAATAAATCGCCGGGTCCTGATGAGCTTTTTGCAAGGGTTCTTAAGGAATGCAAAATGGAACTCTGTGAACCAATATCTAACATTTTTAATTTATCTCTTCAAACAGGTGTAGTGTCTGATATGTGGAAGATGGCTAATGTAATTCCTATTTTTAAAGCAGGGGACAAGTCACTACCGTCAAACTACCGCAAAATAAGCCTGACCTCAATTGTAGGCAAATTACTAGAGTCAATTATAGCTGATATTATTAGAAGCCATCTAGATAACCATAATTTGATTAATGATACCCAGCATGGATTCACGAGGGGCCGTTCCTGCCTATCTAATTTATTAACCTTCTTCAGTAAAGCTTTTGAGGCTGTTGATCATGATAAAGAATTCGATATTGTTTATTTAGACTTTAGTAAGGCTTTTGATAGAGTACCGCACCAGAGACTGTTAAAGAAAGTGGCAGCTCATGGCATTGGGGGAAAAGTGCTGTCATGGATCGAGTCATGGCTCACCAATAGGAAGCAGAGAGTGTGCATAAATGGGGTTAAATCCGAATGGGGACTTGTAACAAGTGGTGTTCCACAGGGATCAGTCTTAGGCCCATTGTTATTTATAATATATATCAATGACCTTGATGAGGGAATTACTAGTGATATGAGCAAATTCGCCGACGACACGAAGATAGGTAGGATAATTGATTCAAACATAGATGTCATAGAACTTCAGGAAGATTTAGACAAACTTAATTCGTGGTCAGAAAAGTGGCAGATGCAGTTCAATGTAGATAAATGCAAGGTTCTGAAGCTCGGGAGTGTCCATAACCCAAGCACTTATAAGTTAAATAACGTAGAACTTAGCCATACAGATTGCGAGAAGGACTTGGGGGTGATGGTAAGCAGCAACCTTAAACCAAGACAGCAATGCCTAAGCGTACGTAATAAGGCAAATAGATTACTGGGATTTATATCAAGAAGTGTTAGCAACAGAAGTCCAGAGGTTATATTAAGAACATAAGAACATAAGAACATAAGAAAGGAGGAACACTGCAGCAGGCCTGTTGGCCCATACTAGGCAGGTCCTTCACAATCCGTCCCACTAACAGAACACTTGCTCAACCCAATTTTCAATGCTACCCAAGAAATAAGCTTTGACAATTCCATTCACTCATGTGCGAGTCCCACTCAAATCCAACCCCTCTCACTCATGAATTTATCCAACCTAAATTTGAAACTACCCAAGGTACTAGCTTCAATAACCCTACTAGGTAGACTGTTCCACTCATCAACTACCCTATTTCCAAACCAATACTTTCCTATATCCTTTCTAAATCTAAACTTATCTAACTTGAATCCATTATTGCGGGTTCTCTCTTGGAGAGATATCCTCAAGACCTTATTTATATCCCCTTTGTTAATACCCATTTTCCACTTGTATACCTCGATCATGTCTCCCCTCATTCTACGTCTTACAAGTGAATGTAATTTAAGGGTCTTCAATCTTTCTTCGTAAGGAAGATTTCTAATGCTATGTATTAATTTAGTCATTCTACGCTGAATGTTTTCTAACGAATTTATGTCCATTCTGTAATATGGAGACCAAAACATTAGTAAGGCCTCACCTAGATTACGCAGCTCAGTTCTGGTCTCCATATTACAGAATGGACATAAATTCATAAGAACATAAGAACATAAGAACATAAGAAAGGAGGAACACTGCAGCAGGCCTGTTGGCCCATTCTAGGCAGGTCCTTCACATTCCATCCCACCAACAAGATATTTGCTCAACCCAATCTTCAATGCTACCCAAGAAATAAGCTTTGACATTTCTATTCACTCATGCGCAATTCCCACTCAAATCCAACCCCTCTCACTCATGAATTTATCCAACCTAAATTTAAAACTACCTAAGGTCCTTGCTTCACTAACCCTACTAGGCAGACTGTTCCACTCATCATTGTAATCTGCTAAGCGAAAATCTGAGACCGTTACTGAGTTATCCCTACTATAATACTTCCATTCAATGCCATAGGTATGTGATTTGTGGTCGCTTGCGCCGAGTTCCTCTGTAATTTCTAAATTATTAACAAGGGTTTCCTTGTTTGCCAGAACCAAGTCAAGCAGGTTATTTCCCCTTGTAGGTTCTGTCACAAACTGCTTCAAAAAACAATCTTGAACTACTTCTAAGAAGTCGTTAGATTCTAAATTCTCGATCAAGAAATTCCAATCAATATGATCTGCCTTGTATGGGCCGGTACGCCTTCTGCAGTGTTCGTCCATTCTTATGTTCATTGAAAATTAGGTTGAGCAAATATTCTGTTAGTGGGATGGATTGTGAAGGACCTGCCTAGTATGGGCCAACAAGCCTGCTGCAGTGTTCCTCCTTTCTTATGTTCCACCACTTTCTTGTGCCCTCACCTGTCTGCCTGCCTATATATAACCCCTTCCATCTGTCCTTTGTGTTAGTGTAAATGGTCCAAGTCGGACCGAAACGTCGTCGTAAGCTCCTCCATGTGCGGGTTGTGTGTGTATTAAGTAAGTTTGATTACCTCATATTTTGAATATAGCTCTTAGAATTTGAATATATGTCTTAGAATTTGTATTGATAAAGGCATTGGATGGCGAAACTTTTACAGAAAAAGATGCCCAGATATTGTAAATTTGTCTTAATCTTCAAAGGGCCAGGCAGGTCCCTTTCCAATCCATCCACTAAAAAGGGAAAAATTCCAAACCTAATTTTCAATTCTACCCAAGAAATAAGCTTTGAAGATTCTATTAACTCAAGTGCGAGTCCCCCTAAATCCAACCCCTCTCACTCATGAATTTATCCAACCTAAATTTGAAACTACCCAAGGTCCTAGCTTCAATGACCCTACTAAAGGGAGACTGTTCCACTCATCAACTACCCCCAAATTTTCCCAAAACCCAAAATTTTCCTATATCCTTTCTAAATCTAAAAATTATCCAATTTGAATCCATTATTGCGGGTTCTCTCTTGGAAGATATTAAGGGCCCTTTTTTATATCCCCCTTATTAATACCCATCTTCCACTTATATACCTCGATCATGTCTCCCCCATTTTTACATCTTACAAGTGAATGTAATTTTAAAGGGGCTTCAATCTTTCTTCGTAAGGAAGATTTCTAATGCTATTTTTAATTTAGTCATTCTACGCTGAATGTTTTCTAACGAATTTAAATC
>WNWK01006542.1:0-72500 GCA_009830355.1 Cherax destructor
TAAGTGCCACCCACCTCCCCTTCCCGATATTCTGTCTACTCGAACAATTTAAAACCCTGGATGTGACATTCAGCAGGCATGTCCCGATTTTTCATATTAAACCACGTCTCAGTTATTGCAAAAACATCAATATTACCAGCACTAGCAACTAATCTCAACTCGTCCATCTTATTTCTAGCACTACGACTATTAGTGTAATATACATATAAAGACCCCCTTTCTCTTTACCCTTCCTGCTCATTTCTGTTTTTCCACTATACCTATTACGGTCCTTGTCACCTAGTCACTGACTTTCCAATATCCATCTTATTCTGCCTATTACTAGTTCTCCTAGAATTCATAATATTACTACACTGGGACTTCACTGTTTTTCCCCATAACCCATACCACTAACTTTTTCTAGTTTAAAGCCCTAACAGCTCCCTCCCCAGTTGCCAGTGCCCCCACCCCAGACCTAGATAAGTGAACCCCATCCCTGGCATACATGTCATTTCTGCCATAGAAGAGGTCCCAGTTGTCAATGAATGTTACTGCATTTTTCTTACAGTATTTGTCCAACCAGCAATTGACACCAATTGCCCTGGACAACCATTTATTTCAACTCCTCTCCTTGGCAAAATACCACATATGACAGGGTTCCACCCTTCTTCCTAATTTTGTCTATTGCTTACCTATACCTGCTTGTCAGGTCCTCATTCCTCGTCTGCCAACATCGTTGCCTCCAGCACTGAGACAGATAAAGGATTGCTCCAATTACCTCTCATGATGTCGTCCCAGACGGCTAACAATATCCTCCATCCCAGCCCCAGGAAAACAAACCCTCTGCCTCCTACTTCTATCTTTCAAGCAGAAGGCCCTATCCATGTACCTAATCGACTATTCCCAACAAGAACAATGTTCTTACCTTCCTTTGTGTCGTTCGTGGTGATGACCCTAGTAGTCGACTCACATTCATCGGGTAGGACGGAGAATGGGTTCGATGTTTCCACAACATTCTCCTGGGTCTTCGTTGTTTCTACCTCTCCCCCCGTCCTCTTGATCCTTAACTTTGTCCCATGCATTCCAGACACTTTCCCGGTTCCTTTCTTGACTTGAGGATTCACAATGAGATTACTACGAATCCTCTTGTTTTCCTCAGTCAGTCGCTGTATCTCAAGCTTAGCTACACTCAGTTCTTCCTTCAGCTGCTGGTAAGTAGCTCAAGAGGACATCTTCTTCACATTCACAGAGAGCACACAAGACACGTCTTGTGAAGTGAAGACCTGGATGATAGTGAAGAGCCTGGATGATAGTGAAGAGCCTGGATGATAGTGAAGAGCCTGGATGATAGTGAAGAGCCTGGATGATAGTGAAGAGCCTGGATGATAGTGAAGAGCCTGGATGATAGTGAAAAAGCCTGGATGATGAAGAGCCTGGATGATAGTGAAGAGCCTGGATGATAGTGAACAGTCTTGATGATAGTGAAGAGCCTGGATGATAGTGAAGAGCCTGGATGATAGTGAAGAGTCTTGATGATAGTGAAGAGCCTGGATGATAGTGAAGAGCCTGGATGATAGTGAAGAGCCTGGATGATAGTGAAGAGCCTGGATGATAGTGAAGAGCCTGGATGATAGTGAAGAGCCTGGATGATAGTGAAGAGCTTGGATGATAGTGAAGAGCCTGCATGATAGTGAAGAGTCTTGATGATAGTGAAGAGTCTGGATGATAGTGAAGAACCTGGATGATAGTGAAGAGTCTTGATGATAGTGAAGAGCCTGGATGATAGTGAAGAGCCTGAATGATAGCGAAGAGCCTGAATGATAGTGAAGAGCCTGGATGATAGTGAAGAGTCTGGATGATAGTGAAGAGAATAAATGATAGTGACCAGCCTGGATGATAGTGAAGAGCCTGGATAATAGTGAAGAGTTTTAATGATAGTGAAGAGCCTGAATAATAGTGAAGACCCTGGATGATAGTGAAGAGCCTGGATGATAGTGAAGAGCCTGGATGATAGTGAAGAGCCTGGATGATAGTGTAGAGCCTGGATGATACTGAAGTGCCTGGATGATAGTGAAGAGCCTGGATGATAGTGAAGAGCCTGGATGATAGTGAAGAGCCTGGATGATAGTGTAGAGCCTGGATGACAGTGAAGAGCCTGGATAATAGTGAAGAGCCTGGATGATAGTGAAGAGCCTTGATGATAGTGAAGAGCCTGAATGATAGTGAAGAGTCTGGATGATAGTGAAGAACCTGGATGATAGTGAAGAGTCTTGATGATAGTGAAGAGCCAGAATGATAGTGAAGAGTCTTGATGATAGTGAAGAGTCTTGATGATAGAGAAGAGCCTGGATGATAGTGAAGTCTTGATGATAGTGAAGAGTCTTGCTGATAGTGAAGAGCCTGGATGATAGTGAAGAGTCTTGCTGATAGTGAAGAGTCTTGATGATAGTGAAGAGCCTGGATGATAGTGAAGAGCCTGGATGATAGTGAAGAGCCTGGATGATAGTGAAGAGCCTGGATGATAGTGAAGAGCCTGGATGATAGTGTAGAGCCTAGATGATAGTGAAGAGCGTGGATGATAGTGAAGAGCCTGGATGATAGTGAAGAGCCTGGATGATAGTGAAGAGCCTGTATGATAGTGAAGAGCCTGGATGATAGGGAAGAGCCTGGATGATAGTGTAGAGCCTGGATGATAGTGAAGAGCGTGGATGATAGTGAAGAGCCTGGATGATAGTGAAGAGCCTGGATGATAGTGTAGAGCCTGGATGATAGTGAAGAGTCTTGATGATAGTGAAGAGCCTGGATGATAGTGAAGAGCCTGGATGATAGTGTAGAGCCTTAATGATAGTGAAGAGTCTTGATGATAGTGAAGAGCCTGGATGATAGTGAAGAGCCTGGATGATAGTGAAGAGCCTGGATGATAGTGTAGAGCCTGGATGATAGTGAAGAGCCTGGATGATAGTGAAGAGCCTGGATGATAGTGAAGAGTCTTGATGATAGTGAAGAGCCTGTATGATAGTAAAGAGCATGGATGATAGTGAAGAGCCTGGATGATAGTGTAGAGCCTGGATGATAGTGAAGAGCCTGGATGATAGTGAAGAGCCTGGATGATAGTGAAGAGCCTGAATGATAGTGAAGAGTCTGGATGATAGTGAAGAACCTGGATGATAGTGAAGAGTCTTGATGATAGTGAAGAGTCTTGATGATAGTGAAGAGCCAGAATGATAGTGAAGAGTCTTGATGATAGTGAAGAGTCTTGATGATAGTGAAGAGCCTGGATAATAGTGAAGTCTTGATGATAGTGAAGAGTCTTGATGATAGTGAAGAGCCTGGATGATAGTGAAGAGCCTGGATGATAGTGAAGAGCCTGGATGATAGTGAAGAGCCTGGATGATAGTGAAGAGCCTGGATGATAGTGAAGAGCCTGGATGATAGTGTAGAGCCTGGATGATAGTGAAGAGCGTGGATGATAGTGAAGAGCCTGGATGATAGTGAAGAGCCTGGATGATAGTGAAGAGCCTGTATGATAGTGAAGAGCCTGGATGATAGGGAAGAGCCTGGATGATAGTGTAGAGCCTGGATGATAGTGAAGAGCGTGGATGATAGTGAAGAGCCTGGATGATAGTGAAGAGCCTGGATGATAGTGTAGAGCCTGGATGATAGTGAAGAGTCTTGATGATAGTGAAGAGCCTGGATGATAGTGAAGAGCCTGGATGATAGTGAAGAGCCTGGATGATAGTGAAGAGCCTGGATGATAGTGAAGAGCCTGGATGATAGTGAAAGCCTGGATGATAGTGAAGAGTCTGGATGATAGTGAAGAGCCTGAATGATAGTGAAGAGCCTGATGATAGTGAAGAGCCTGATGATAGTGAGAGTCTGGATGATAGTGAAGAGTCTGGATGATAGTGAAGAGCCTGGATGATAGTGAAGAGCTGATGATAGTGAAGAGTCTGGATGATAGTGAATCTGATGATAGTGAAGAGCCTGATGATAGTGAAGAGCTGATGATAGTGAAGAGCCTTTTGGAACTGAGATAGTGAAGAGCTGAAAGATAGTGAAGAGTCTGGATGAAGTGTAAAGTCTGGATGATAGTGTAAGTCTTGAGATAGAAGAGCTCTTGAATGATAGTAAGAGTCTGGATGATAGTGAAGATCTGGATGATAGTGAAGAGTTGGACTGATAGTGAAGAGCTGGATGATAGTGAAAGCCTGGATGATAGTGAGGTCTGGAGATAGTGAAGAGTGACTGACAGTGAAGACCTGAATATGAAGTGCTGATGATAGTCAAGCTGTACTGGAGCTGGATGAAGTCGATACCACCTGGATAGTTAGACCTGATATAGTAAGCCTGATGTAGTAAGACTGATATAGTGAACCTGATGATAGTGAAGAGTTATATAGTATATATAGTACTGGATATATGAGAGCTATGATAGTGAAGAGTCTGATGATAGTGAAGAGCGGATGATAGTGAAGAGCTGATGATAGTAAGAGTCTGATGTAGTGAAGACCGAGATGGATAGTGAAGTCTTGAGATAGTGAAGAGTCTCGATGATTGAAGCCTGATGATAGTAGCTGGATGTATTGTAAACTGAGTGTAGACCGATATAGTGAGAGTCTTGTATGATCTGAATAGTAGAGCCTGATGATAGTAAGAGCTATGATAGTAATCTGATGATAGAAATCTGATTTTGAAATATGTGAATATATGTGTACGAAGCCTATGTTGCAGTGATCATGGAAGTCCGGATGATAGATGAATTTGTCTTGTAAACCAATAGTGAAGAGTCTGATGATAGTGAAGACTGATGATAGTGAAAAGCTAGATGATAGTGAAGATCTGATGATATGAAAGATCTGATGTTATAGTATATGATACTGATATAGTCATATGATAGTAGTGAAAACTATGATAGTGAAACTAGATAGTAGAACTTGATGATAGAAACCTAGGAGATAGAATCCTGAAGTGATAGTGTAAAACCGAGATAGTAAGCTAGTAAACCTGATGATAGTGAAGAGCCTGGATAGATAATGTGAAGAGTCTTTCTGTTGAAAACTGAGAAGTAGTCTGGAATAGAAGCCTGGATGATAGTGAAGAGTCTTGATGATAGTGAAGAGTCTGGATGATAGTGAAGTGTCTGGATGATAGTGAAGAGCCTGGATGATAGTGAAGAGTCTGGATGATAGTGAAGAGTCTGGATGATAGTGAAGAGTCTGGATGATAGTGAAGAGTCTTGCAAGACACGAGTGTACAATGCCGGAACTTGAGCCATCAGTGTAAACATTAAATCACAATGAGTCTTGTTGATTTCAAGCTGCCTCACTGGAGTCTTATTACCAGGTGTTAAATTATTTTATAAGCCGAGGTAGTAATGTTAGAACTGTGTGAGAGACATTAGTGTTATCATGTGCATCACTTGCCAGAGTGTGTGGAGGGACTGAGGGAGGGAGGGACTGAAGGAGGAAGGGAGGAATAAGAGGATGTGTGCGACATGAGGTGGTCAGTGTAGCAGGAAGTCAGGTTCAAGGTTCACACCATCACCAAGACCTCCAATCTGACTGTGCTAGAACCACTGTAGTCATGCCGTCTGCATGGTACGTGCGACCCTAAGACGACCACCAATGTTCAGGATCGCTCCAATAATTTGAGTTATATATATATATATATATATATATATATATATATATATATATATATATATATATATATATATATATATATATATATATATATATTATATATATATATACTATGTATAGTAGTAGGTTGGTAGACAGCAACCACCCAGGGAGGTACTACCGTCCTGCCAAGTGAGTGTAAAACGAAATCCTGTATTTGTTTTACATGATGGTAGGATTGCTGGTGTCTTTTTTTCTGTCTCATAAACATGCAAGATTTCAGGTACGTCTTGCTGCTTCTACTTACCCTTAGGTCACACTAAATATACATGTACACGTTTATGTATACACACTCATCTGAGTTTTCTTTGATTTTATCTTAATAGTTCTTGTTCTTATTGCTTTTCCTTTCATATCCATGGGGAAGTGGAATAAGAATCTTTCCTTCGTAAACCATGCGTGTTGTAAAAGTCAACTAAAATGCCGGGAACAATGGGCTAGTAACCCCTTTTCCTGTATAGACTTACTAAAAAGAAAAAGAAAACCGTCAAAGTGGGATGTTTGAATGTGCGTGGATGTTGTGCGAATGATAAGAAAGAGATGATTGTAGATGTTATGAATGAAAAGAAGCTGGATGTCCTGGCTTTAAGTGAGACAAAGATAAAGAAGGAGTGGCAATAATGTTGAATAATCTATTATGCTTATGGGAGATTCTAAAGAAAAGTTCCAAAAGTTAGTGGACGAGTTTGGGAGGGATTGTAAAGGTAGAAAGTTGAAAGTGAACATAGATAAGAGTAAGGTGATGAGGGTATCATACGATTTAAATAAAGAAAAATTTGATAACACATTGGAGAGAGGGATTATGGAAGAAGTAAATGTTTTCAGATATTTGGGAGTTGACTTGTCAGCGGATGGATTTATGAAGGATGAGGTTAACCATAAAATTGATGAAGGAAAAAAGGTGAGTGGTGCGTTGATGTATCTGTGGAGACAAAAAACGTTATCTATGGAGGCAAAGAAGGGAATGTATGAAAGTATAATGGTACCAACACTCTTATATGGGTGTGAAGCATGGGTTGCAAATGCTGCAGCGAGGAGGAGGCTGGAGGCAGTGGAGATGTCCTGTCTAAGGGCAATGTGTGGTGTAAATATTATGCAGAAAATTCGGAGTGTGGAAATTAGGAGAAGGTGTGGAGTTACTAAAAGTATTTGTCAGAGGGCTGAAGAGGGGTTGTTGAGGTGGTTTGGTCATTTAGAGAGAATGGATCAAAGTAGAATGACTTGGAGAGCGTATAAATCTGTAGGGGAAGGACGGCGGGGAAGGGGTCGTCCTAGAAAAGGTTGGAGGGAGGGGGTAAAGGAGGTTTTGTGGGCGAGGGGCTTGGACTTCCATCAAGCATGTGTGAGCGTGTTAGATAGGAGTGAATGGAGACGAATGGTTTTTGGGATCTGACGAACTGTTGGAGTGTGAGCAGGGTAATATTTTGTAAAGGGATTCAGGGAAAGAAGTTAATTGATTTAGTTGGACTTGAGTCCTGGAAATGGGAAGTACAATGCCTGCACTTTAAAGGAGGGGTCTGGGATAGGGACAGTTGGGAGGGACTTATTCTCAGCTGTCGTATCTGAGCGCCTCTGCAAAGACAGTGATTATGTATGAGTGTGGTGAAAGTGTTGAATGATGATGAAAGTATTTTCTTTTGGGGATTTTCTTTCTTTTGGGTCACCCTGCCTCGGTGGGAGACGGCCGACTTGTTGAAATATATATATATATATATATATATATATATATATATATATATATATATATATATATATATATATATATATATATATAACGGACATTTTGTCTCATCCCGATACAAGGATAAACACACCAGGCCAGGAGGTGTGTTGCTTTCATCAGTTATCTGGGATTAAAGTATTGCTGAGTGATGGTGACTAACACACAGTAATAATGACCTTCGTGTAGTTGATAGGTTTTAAACACTCAGATGTAGTAACTCAGTGTAACATTGTAACACTGGTGTAGTAACTCAGTGTAACATTGTAACACTGGTGTAGTAACTCAGTGTAACATTGTAACACTGGTGTAGTAACTCAGTGTAACATTGTAACACTGGTGTAGTAACTCAGTGTAACATTGTAACACTGGTGTAGTAACTCATTGTAACATAACACTCAGACACATGACCTTGCATACCTTGATGTACTACACAGTTTTAACACTACTGACGACCACAACTGAAGGTTCGTGTCCTTCACGTTACCGCTGCGTCGCCACGTACCGCTGCGTCGCCACGTACCGCTGTGTCGCTACTTACCGCTGCGTCGCAACGTACCGCTGCGTCGCCACGTACCGCTGTGTCGCCACTTACCGCTGCGTCGCCACGTACCGTCTGCCTTAAGAACAATAACTATTCAATGTTTTTATGCTCTTACTCGAGAATGATTCTTCTGATCGACTTCAAATTCTCAACACTGGTGCATCTTACCTATGAGGTCATGATGGTTTATTTTGTTTGGGCTGTCTAGGTTAAAGTATTCCAATTTTAATTAAAGTTGGATATGGTATTTTTGGAGTGATAGTTGCGCGGGGTCAAACCACAAAAAACAGGTAAAAAACAAAATAAAATAAAAAACTAACAGCCACTGGGCTGTTAGAAGGTATCCTTGAAGGTATCCCTTCAGGGATACCTTCAAGGATACCATCAGGGATACCTTCAAGGATATCATCAGGGATACCTTCAAGGATATCATCAGGTATACCTTCAGGGATACCTTCAAGGATACCATCGGGAGATACTATCGGGGGATACCTTCAGGGATATCTTATATAATATATATATATAAGGTATCTCTGAAGGTATCCCCCGATAGTATCTCCCGATGGTATCCTTGAAGGTATCCCTTTTCTCTTAGACGTTCAAAGATATATTTTTTTCATTTATGTTAATGTAAGAATTTATAATTTTGTACCAAGAGAAACTTTGAAAACCTACCTAACCTTATTACAACAAGCGCAATTTAATTTAGCCTAACCCAACTAAATATATTTTAGAGGTAGTAGGTTGGTAGACAGCAACCACCCAGGGAGGTACTACCGTCCTGCCAGGTGACTGTGAAACAGAAACCTGAAACTGTTTTACATGATGGTAGTACATGCTGGTGTCTTTTTTCTGTCTCATAAACACGCTGGATAACAGGTATATCTAGCTACTTCTACTTACACTTTAGGTCACACTACACTGGCATACACATGCATATATATACATACACACATCTAGGGTTTTCTTCTTTTTCTTAATAGCTCTTGTTCTTTTTATTTTCTCTATTGTCCATGGGGAAATGGAAAAGAATCTTTCCTCCGTATGCAATGCGTGTCGTATGAGGCGACTAAGATGCCGGGAGCAATGGGCTAGTAACCCCTTCTCCTGTACAAATCTACTAAAAACGAGAAGAAAAACTTTATAAAATTGGGTTGTCTGAATGTGCGTGGATGTAGTGCGGATGATAAGAAAGAGATGATTGCCGATGTTATGAATGAAAAGAAGTTGGATGTCCTGGCCCTAAGTGAAACAAAGCTGAAGGGGGTAGGCGAGTTTCAGTGGGGAGAAATAAATGGGATTAAGTCAGGAGTATCTGAGAGAGTTAGAGCTAAGGAAGGGGTAGCAATAATGTTGAAGGATCAGTTATGGAAGGAAAAGAGGGAATATGAATGTGTAAATTCAAGGATTATGTGGATTAAAATAAGGGTCGGATGCGAAAAGTGGGTCATAATAAGCGTGTATGCACCTGGAGAAGAGAGGAGTGTAGAGGAGAGAGAGAGATTTTGGGAGATGTTAAGCGAATGTATAGGAACTTTTGAACCAAATGAGAGAGTAATTGTGGTAGGGGACCTAAATGCTAAAGTGGGAGAAACATGCAGAGAGGGTGTAGTAGGTAAGTTTGGGGTGCCAGGTGTAAATGATAATGGGAGCCCTTTGATTGAACTTTGTATAGAAAGGGGTTTAGTTATAGGTAATACATATTTTAAGAAAAAGAGGATAAATAAGTATACAATATATGATGTAGGGCGTAATGACAGTAGTTTGTTGGACTATGTATTGGTAGATAAAAGACTGTTGAGTAGACTTCAGGATGTACATGTTTATAGAGGGGCCACAGATATATCAGATCACTTTTTAGTTATAGCTACAGTGGGAGTAAAAGGTAGATGGGATACAAGGAAAATAGAATCAGTAAGTAAGAGAGAGGTGAAGGTTTATAAACTAAAAGAGGAGGCAGTTAGGGTAAGATATAAACAACTATTGGAGGATAGATGGGCTAGTGAGAGTGTAGGCAATGGGGATGAAAATGTATGGGGTAGATTTAAAAATGTAGTGTTAGAGTGTTCAGCAGAAGTTTGTGGTTACAGGCGAGTGGGTGCGGGAGGGAAGAGGAGCGATTGGTGGAATGATGATGTAAAGAGAGTAGTAAGGGAGAAAAAGTTAGCATATGAGAGGTTTTTACAAAGTAGAAGTGATGCAAGGAGGGAAGAGTATATGGAGAGAAAAAGAGAGGTTAAAAGAGTGGTGAAGCAATGTAAAAGAGAGCAGATGAGAGAGTGGGTGAGATGTTATCAGCAAATTTTGTTGAAAATAAGAAAAAGTTTTGGAATGAGATTAATAAGTTGAGGAAGCCTAGAGAACAAATGGATTTGACAGTTAAAAATAGGAGAGGAGAGTTATTAAATGGAGAGTTAGAGGTATCGGGAAGATGGAGAGAATATTTTGAGGATTTGTTAAATGTTGATGAAGACAGGGAAGCTGTGATTTCGTGTGTAGGGCAAGGAGGAATAACATCTTGTAGGAGTGTGGAAGAGCCAGTTGTGGGTGTAGGGGAAGTTCGTGAGGCAGTGGGTAGAATGAAAGGGTAAGGCAGCTGGGATTGATGGGATAAAGATAGAAATGTTAAAAGCAGGTGGGGATATAGTTTTGGAGTGGTTGGTGCTATTATTTAATAAATGTATGGAAGAGGGTAAGGTACCTAGGGATTGGCAGAGAGCGTGTATTGTTCCTTTGTATAAAGGCAAAGGGGACAAAAGAGAGTGCAAAAATTATAGGGGAATAAGTCTGTTGAGTGTACCTGGTAAAGTGTATGGTAGAGTTATTATTGAAAGAATTAAGAGTAAGACAGAAAGTAGGATAGCAGATGAACAAGGGGCTTTAGGAAAGGTAGGGGGTGTGTAGACCAAGTGTTTACAGTGAAACATATAGGTGAACAGTATTTGGATAAGGGTAAAGATGTTTTTGTGGCATTTATGGATTTGGAAAAGGCGTATGATAGGGTAGATAGGGGGGCAATGTGGCAGATGTTGCAGGTGTATGGAATAGGAGGAAGGTTACTGAAAGCAGTGAAGAGTTTTTATGAGGATAGTGAGGCTCAGGTTAGAGTGTGTAGGAGGGAGGGGACTATTTCCCAGTAAAAGTAGGCCTTAGACAAGGATGTGTGATGTCACCGTGGTTGTTCAATATATTTATAGATGGGGTTGTAAGAGAAGTGAATGCGAGGGTCTTGGCAAGAGGTGTTGGGCTAAAAGATAAAGAAGCAAATACAAAGTGGGAGTTGTCACAGTTGCTTTTTGCTGATGACACTGTGCTTTGGGAGATTCTGAAGAGAAGTTGCAGAGGTTGGTGGATGAATTTGGTAGGGTGTGTAAAAGAAGAAAATTGAAAGTGAATATAGGAAAGAGTAAGGTGATGAGGATAACAAAAAGAATAGGTGACGAAAGATTGGGATATCAGATTGGAGGGAGAGAGTATGGAGGAGGTGAATGTATTCAGATATTTGGGAGTGGACATGTCGGCGGATGGGTCTATGAAGGATGAGGTGAATCATAGAATTGATGAGGGAAAAGGGTGAGTGGAGCACTTCGGAGTCTGTGGAGACAAAGAACCTTGTCCATGGAAGTAAAGAGGGAATGTATGAGAGTATAGTTATACCAACGCTCTTATATGGGTGTGAAGCATGGGTGATGAATGTTGCAACGAGGAGAAGGCTGGAGGCAGTGGAAATGTTATGTCTGAGGTCAATGTGTGGTGTGAATATAATGCAGAGAATTCGGAGTTTGGAAATTAGGAGGATGTGCGGATTACCAAAACGATTGTCCAGAGAGCTGAGGAGGGGTTGTTGAGGTGGTTTGGACATGTAGAGAGAATGGAACGAGACAGAGTGACTTCGAGAGTGTATAAATCTGTAGTGGAGGGAAGGCGGGGTAGGGGTCGGCCTAGGAAAGGTTGGAGGGAGGGGGTAAAGGAAGTTTTGTGTGCGAGGGGCTTGGACTTCCAGCAAGCATGTGTGAGCGTATTTGATAGGAGTGAATGGAGGCATATGGTTTTTAATACTTGACGTGCTGTTGGAGTGTGAGCAAAGTAACATTTATGAAGGGATTCAGGGAAACCGGCAGGCCGGACTTGAGTTCTGGAGATGGGAAGTACAGTGTCTGCACTCTGAAGGAGGAGTGTTAATGTTGCAGTTTTATAACTGTAGTGTAAAGCACCCCTCTGGCAAGACAGTGATGGAGTGAATGATGATGAAAGTTTTTCTTTTTCGGGCCACCCTGCCTTGGTGGGAATCGGCCGATGTGTTAATAAATAAAATAATTTAATAATAAACAAACACAATGAAATATATTTTTTTCGTTAGGTTCAGAATGATTTTGGCGAAATTATTGCATACACAAAATTTCGCTTGTCTTATATGGCAAGAAGAGCGTTGCTATTTAAGCCAAAATCGCAAGTTTTACCTAATCGGCACGACATATATGTGTGTGTGTGTGTGTGTGTGTGTGTGTACTCACCTATATGTGGTTGCAGGGGTCGAGTCATAGCTCCTGGCCCCGCCTATTCACTGGTCGATACTAATTCAATCTCTCCCTGCTCCATGAGCTTTATCATACCTCTTCTTGAAGCTATGTATGGAAATTGCTTCCACTACTTCACTCTCCAGCTTATTCCACTTCCTGACAACTCTTAGGCTAAAGAAATACTTCCTAACATCCCTATGACTCATCTGGGTTTTCAGCTTCCAATTGTGACCCTTTGTTCCTGTATCTCATCTCTGAAACATTCGAGCCCTGTCCACCTTGTCAATACCTCTCAGTATTTTATACGTTGTTATCATGTCCCCGCTGTCCCTTCTATCCTCTAGTGTCATCAGGTTGAGTTCCCTTAACCTCTCCTCATAAGACATACCTCTCAGTTCCGGGACTAAACGTGTTGCAATTTTTTGCACTTTCTCCAATTTCGTGACGTGTTTGACTAGGTGAGGGTTCCATACTGGTGTGTGTGTGTTAGTTACCATTTTGTCCTAGGCACATGTCGATTAGACACTAGGCCTGTTGTATGTATGTGTGTGTATGTGTGTGTGTGTGTGTGTGTGTGTGTGTGTGTGTGTGTGTGTGTGTAACGAAACACTTCGAAATGTTTCGGCCCCGCCGGGAATTGAACCCGGACCCTCCGTGCGTGAAGCAAGAGCGCTAGCCACCATGCCATCGGGGCGTAGTGTGTGTGTGTGTGTGTGTGTGTGTGTGTGTGTGTGTGTGTGTGTGTGTGTGTGTGTGTGTGTGTGTGTGTGTTTTGTGTGTGTGTGTGTGTGTGTGTGTGTGTGTGTGTGTGTGTGTGTGTGTGTGTGTGTGTGTGTGTGTGTGTGTTGTGTGTGTGTTGTGTGTGTGTGTGTGTGTGTGTGTGTGTGTGTGTGTGTGTGTTGTGTGAAAGGATAAGTCAACAAGATAATAGAAGACAAGCATAGAATGAGAGTGAGAGTGATCAACAACACCAGAGGATCATCAATGAGAGTCAGAGTGAGAGTGATCAACAACACCAGAGGATCATCATTGTACTGGAGGCTGGAGTCAGGATCCTCAGTGTACTGGAGGCTGGAGTCATGATCATCAGTGTACTGGAGGCTTGAGTCAGGATCATCAGTGTACTGGAGGCTTGAGTCAGGATCATCATTGTACTGGAGGCTGGAGTCATGATCATCAGTGTACTGGAGGCTGCAGTCAGGATCATCAGTGTACTGGAGACTGGAGTCAGGATCATCAATGTACTGGAGGCTGGAGTCAGCATCATCATTGTACTGGAGGCTGGACTCCAGGCTTTAACACGCTGTTATCACCAGTCTTACAAGGAAGATGCCTCAGTGCTACTGACAAGCTCTTAATCTTAGGAAGTGGAGTTGTTGCGTGGAGGTTCTTTCGTAGATTGGGTAATGAACAGACGAGATTAGGATGGTAAATTGGTGTATTAAGGTCAAATAGACAGGGTGGAATCTCAAGAGTCGCAGGCCTATGTCTTCTCTACACGGTATCTGGATGGTAACTGAGGCACTGCCCCGAGCAGGGCTCATAGCGTTCAAAAGGGTTGACCTTTGACATGGGTGACCTTTGACATTGGGCTAACGGTTGATCATTGGTTGATCACGTGAGCAGAAACGGTTATACCCTATTAACTATCACTGAGCTTACAGTGACAGAGTTACTATCACTTTCCTTGGATCAAACTTGATTACCTCCCTCCCCGTGTATTATGTTAGTCTTAAAAGTTTACTGCTTAATCATCAATATACTATTTGTGTTATCCCTTTGTCCCATAACCCCAGCCACATCTACCGTAACTCACACCACCTTAACTCCCTCAAGAGGAACAGGAGTTGGAGCTCATCTTAACTGTAGTCTTCATTATTTACATTCTCGGATATGAGAGGAGGCAGGTAGTTGAGGCAAGAGAGGTCCCTGGAGGGGGCGGTGACCCCCGCAAGAACCTCCAGGGGGGAGGTGACCCCCGCAAGAACCTCCAGGGGGGAGGTGACCCCCGCAAGAACCTCCAGGGGGCGGTGACCCCTGCAAGAACCTCCAGGGTGGGAGGTGACCCCCGCAAGAACCTCCAGGGGGCGGTGACCCCCGCAAGAACCTCCAGGGGGGCGGTGACCCCCGCAAGAACCTCCAGGTAGCTACCTGCTGGAAGTCTCTCGTATACCTGACCAGGAGACTCCACTTGTAAGGTGTCTTGGCTGAGTATGTGGCCGGAGCTTGTGACCACATGTGGTCACATTGTGGTCTTGTGGCCTCGTGGTCTTGTGGTCTCGAGGTATCGGGGTCTCGTAGTCTTGTGGTCTCGTAGCCTTGTGGTCTCGTGGTCTTGTGGTCTCGTTGTCTTGTGGCCTCGTTGTCTTGTGTTCTCGTCGTCTTGTGGTCTCGTAGTCTCGTGGTCTCGTAGTCTTGTGGTTTCGTGGTCTTGTGGTCTCGTAGTCTTGTGGTCTCGTGATCTTGTTGTCTTGTGGTCTCGTAGTCTTATGGTCTTGTAGTCTTATGGTCTTGTAGTCTTGTGGTCTCGTAGTCTTGTGGTCTCGTGGTATTGTGGTCTCGTAGTCTTGTGGTCTTGTGGTCTCGTGGTCTTGTGGTCTCGTAGTCTTGTGGTCTCGTGGTCTCGTGGGCTCGTAGTCTCGTGGTCTCGTGGTATTGTGGTCTCGTAGTCTTGTGGTCTCGTAGTCTTGTGGTCTCGTGGTCTCGTAGCCTCGTGGTCTCGTGGTCTTGTGGTCTCGTGGTCTTGTGGTCTCGTAGTCTCGTGGTCTCGTAGTCTCGTGGTCTTGTGGTCTCGTGGTCTGGTAGTCTCGTGGTTTCGTGGTCTTGTGGTCTCGAGGTCTCGGGGTCTCGTAGTCTTGTGGTCTCGTAGCCTTGTGGTCTCGTGGTCTTGTTGTCTCGTTGTTTTGTGGCCTCGTTGTCTTGTGTTCTCGTCGTCTTGTGGTCTCGTAGCCTCGTGGTCTCGTAGTCTTGTGGTCTCGTGGTCTTGTGGTCTCGTAGTCTTGTGGTCTCGTGATCTTGTTGTCTTGTGGTCTCGTAGTCTTATGGTCTCGTAGTCCTATGGTCTCGTAGTCTTGTGGTCTCGTAGTCTTGTGGTCTCGTGGTCTTGTGGTCTTGTGGTCTCGTAGTCTTGTGCTCTCGTGGTCTTGTGGTCTCGTGGTCTTGTGGTCTCGTAGTCTTGTGGTCTCGTGGTCTCGTGGTCTCGTGGTCTCGTAGTCTTGCGGTCTCGTGGTCTTGTGGTCTCGTAGTCTTGTGGTCTCGTGGTTTCGTAGTCTCGTGGTCTCGTGGTCTTGTGTTCTCGTGGTCTTGTGGACTGGTGGTCTCGTAGTCTTGTGGTCTCGTGGTCTCGTAGTCTCGCGGTCTCGTGGTCTCGTGGTCTTGTGTTCTCGTGGTCTAGTGGTCTGGTGGTCTCGTGGTCTTGTGGTCTGGTGGTCTCGTGGTCTTGTGGTCTGGTGGTCTCGTAGTCTCGTGGACTCGTGGTCTTGTGTTCTCGTGGTCTTGTGGTCTGGTGGTCTCTTGGTCTGGTAGTCTCGTGGTCTCGTGGTCTTGTGATCTGGTGGTCTGGTGGTCTTGAGTTACAACTCTGGTTCTAATACATCACTGTGTTGCTTCTGAAACATGATTATTTATTTCCTTCTTTTTGTTTCTTACTGTCTTTATTTATTTTCAGCAGAAGTTAGGATGAAGGAGAGACATAACAACAGAAGTTAGAATGAAGGAGAGACATAACAACAGAAGTTAGAATGAAGGAGAGACATAACAACAGAAGTTAGAATGAAGGAGAGACATAACAACAGAAGTTAGGATGAAAGAGAGACATAACAACAGAAGTTAGAATGAAGGAGAGACATAACAACAGAAGATAGGATGAAGGAGAGATATAACAACAGAAGTTAGAATGAAGGAGAGATATAACAACAGAAGTTAGAATGAAGGAGAGACATAACAACAGAAGTTAGGATGAAGGAGAGATATAACAACAGAAGTTAGGATGAAGGAGGGACATAACAACAGAAGTTATAATGAAGGAGAGACATAACAACAGAAGTTAGAATGAAGGAGAGACATAACAACAGAAGTTAGGATGAAGGAGAGACATAACAACAGAAGTTAGAATGAAGGAGAGACATAACAACAGAAGTTAGAATGAAGGAGAGACATAACAACAGAAGTTAGAATGAAGGAGAGACAGCAACAGAAGTTAGGATGAAGGAGAGACATAACAACAGAAGTTATAATGAAGGAGAGACATAACAACAGAAGTTAGAATGAAGGAGAGACGTAACAACAGAAGTTAGGATGAAGGAGAGATATAACAACAGAAGTTAGAATGAAGGAGGGACATAACAACAGAAGTTAGAATGAAGGAGAGACATAACAACAGAAGTTAGAATGAAGGAGAGACATAACAACAGAAGTTAGAATGAAGGAGAGATATAAAAACAGAAGTTAGAATGAAGGAGGGACATAACAACAGAAGTTAGAATGAAGGAGAGATATAACAACAGAAGTTATGATGAAGGAGAGATATAACAACAGAAGTTAGGATGAAGGTGAGATATAACAACAGAAGTTAGGATGAAGGAGAGATATAATAACAAAAGTTAGGATGAAGGAGAGATATAACAACAGAAGTTAGGATGAAGGAGAGACAACAACAGAAGGGAGGGTAAGGGGGATATATAACATTAAGTGGAAGATAAAGAATATTATAACAGGACACTGGTGGAAGATTATAGCAGGACACTGGGGGAAGGTTATAGCAGGACACTGGTGGAAGGTTATAACAGGACACTGGGGGAAGGTTATAACAGGACACTGGTGGAAGGTTATAACAGGACACTGGTGGAAGTTTATAGCAGGACACTGGTGGAAGATTATAGCAGGACACTGGTGGAAGGTTATAGCAGGACACTGGTGGAAGGTTATAACAGGACACTGGGGGAAGGTTATAGCAGGACACTGGTGGAAGGTTATAGCAGGACACTGGTGGAAGGTTATAGCAGGACAATGGTGGAAGGTTATAGCAGGACACTGGTGGAAGGTTATAACAGGACACTGGTGGAAGGTTATAGCAGGACACTGGTGGAAGATTATAGCAGGACACTGGTGGAAGGTTATAGCAGGACACTGGTGGAAGGTTATAGCAGGACACTGGTGGAAGGTTATAGCAGGACACTGGTGGAAGGTTATAGCAGGACACTGGTGGAAGGTTATAACAGGACACTGGTGGAAGATTATAGCAGGACACTGGTGGAAGGTTATAGCAGGACACTGGTGGAAGGTTATAGCAGGACACTGGTGGAAGGTTATAGCAGGACACTGGTGGAAGGTTATGGCAGGACACTGGTGGAAGGTTATGGCAGGACACTGGTGGAAGGTTATGGCAGGACACTGGTGGAAGGTTATAGCAGGACACTGGTGGAAGGTTATAGCAGGACACTGGTGGAAGGTTATAGCAGAACACTGGTGGAAAGTTATAGCAGGACACTGGGGGAAGGTTATAACAGGACAATGGTGGAAAGTTATAGCAGGACACTGGTGGAAGGTTATAGCAGGACACTGAGGGAAAGTTATAGCAGGACACTGGTGGAAAGTTAGAGCAGGACATTGGTGGAAGGTTATAGCAGGACACTGGTGGAAGGTTATAGCAGGACACTGGTGGAAGGTTATAGCAGGACACTGGGGGAAGGTTATAGCAGGACACTGGGGGAAGGTTATAACAGGACACTGGTGGAAGGTTATAGCAGGACACTGGTGGAAGGTTATAACAGGAAACTGGTGGAAGGTTATAGCAGAACACTGGTGGAAGGTTATAGCAGGACACTGGTGGAAGGTTAGAGCAGGACACTGGTGGAAGGTTATAACAGGACACTGGGGAAGGTTATAGCAGGACAATGGTGGAAAGTTATAGCAGGACACTGGGGGAAGGTTATAACAGGACACTGGTGGAAGGTTATAGAAGGACACTGGTAGAAGGTTATAGCAGGACACTGGTGGAAGGTTATAGCAGGACACTGGTGGAAAGTTATAGCAGGACACTGGTAGAAGGTTATAGCAGGACACTGGTGGAAGGTTATAGCAGGCAGGACACTGGTGGAAGGTTAGAGCAGGACACTGGTGGAAGGTTATAGCAGGACACTGGGGAAAGGTTATAACAGGACACTGGTGGAAGGTTATAGCAGGACACTGGTGGAAGGTTATAACAGGACACTGGTGGAAGATTATAACAGGACACTGGTGGAAGGTTATAGCAGGACATAGGTGGAAGGTTATAACAGGACACTGGTGGAAAGTTATAGCAGAACACTGGTGGAAGGTTATAACAGGACACTAGGGGAAGGTTATAACAGGACACTGGTGGAAGGTTTTAACAGGACACTGGTGGAAGATTATAACAGGACACTGGTGGAAGGTTATAGCAGGACATTGGTGGAAAGTTATAGCAGGACACTGGTGGAAGGTTATAACAGGACACTGGGGGAAGGTTATAGCAGGACACTGGTGGAAGGTTATAACAGGACACTGGTGGAAGATTATAACAGGACACTGGTGGAAGGTTATAGCAGGACATTGGTGGAAGGTTATAACAGGACACTTGGGGAAGGTTATAACAGGACACTGGTGGAAGGTTATAGCAGGACACTGGTAGAAGGTTATAGCAGGACACTGGGAGAAGGTTATAACAGGACACTGGTGGAAGGTTATAGCAGGACACTGGTGGAAGGTTATAACAGGACACTGGTGGAAGTTTATAACAGGACACTGGTGGAAGGTTATAGCAGGACACTGGTGGAAGGTTATAACAGGACACTGGTGGAAGGTTATAGCAGGACACTGGGGGAAGGTTATAGCAGGACACTGGTGGAAGGTTATAGCAGGACACTGATGGAAGGTTATAGACGGACACTGGGGGAAGGTATAGCAGGACACTGGGGGAAGGTTATTGCAGGACACTGGTGGAAGGTTATAGCAGGACACTGGGGAAGGTTATAACAGGACACTGGTGGAAGGTTATAGCAGGACACTGGGGGAAGGTTATAGCAGGACACTGGGGAAGGTTATAGCAGGACACTGGTGGAAGTTTATAGCAGGACACTGGGGGAAGGTTATAGCAGGACACTGGTGGAAGGTTATAGCAGGACACTGGTGGAAGGTTACAGCAGGACACTGGTGGAAGGTTATAGCAGGACACTGGTGGAAGGTTATAGCAGGACACTGGTGGAAGGTTATAGAAGGATACTAGGGGAAGGTTATAGCAGGACACTGGTGGAAAGTTATAGCAGGACACTAGGGGAAGGTTATGGCTGCTAGTTTACTGTGCACTCCACATTCATCGTCTGGACGGTAGTTACAAGAGAAATGTTCACTCTTATTTGCTATATTAGCGGCAAGTAAATGTGTTTAGAATAAATAGATAAAGAGAGCTTCCCACACTGCAGTTCTCAGGGAATATTGTTTAGCGCAGAGTGTTTGTTAACACTGGGAATCCCCTCTCTTACCACCCAACACTGCGACTGTTGACACATGACCCTTGTTATGTATGAGGTCACACACACACACATACACACACACACACACACACAATAGTTTGGGAAGCTATGTAGTGGAGGCAGGTTCCATACATAGCTTTAAGAAGAGGTATGATAAAGCTCATGGCGCAGGGAGAGTGACCCAGTAGCGGCCAGTGAAGAGGCGGGGCCAGGAGCTATGTCTCGACCCCTGCAACAACAACTAGGTGAGTACACACACACACACACACACACACACAAACACACACACACACACACACACACACACATATGTGTGTGTGAGAAGTCACGAATGCGCTTGGAATTTCACTATTTCTTCATAGTTGTTGTTCTGCATATTGTGATATCACCTGTTTGTTGTGTATATGTATATATATATATATATATATATATATATATATATATATATATATATATATATATATATATATATATATATATATATATATATATATATGAGTGAAGAGAGAAAACACTGATGTTATGACTAGTAAGAAGTTGCAAGTCTCCTCAGTAATAATAATAAATGCAAGAGTCACAGAGTCACTAGATATTAAATAAAGAGAATAAGTTACACTGAACCACTGGAGACTTGACCAGTAATGATGGCAACAGTATTTCTGGGACAACTTAACAGGTAATGATAGTAACAGTATTTCTGTGACAACTTAACAGGTAATGATGGCAACAGTATTTCTGTGACAACTTAACAGGTAATGATGGTAACAGTATTTCTGTGACAACTTAACAGGTAATGATGGTAACAGTATTTCTGTGACAACTTAACAGGTAATTCAATGACCTTGACGGAAATAATCTAACACCGAAGAATAAGAGGCCAGAATAATAATTTACATGTTATAAACAGTGGCAGAGAAGAAGCAGTGTTAAACTGCAAGTGCTGGAAGATATTAACAGTAAGTGTTAAACTGCAAGTGCTGGAAGATATTAACAGTAAGGAAAGTAATTTGAAAATTGGGACTCCCAAAGAGGACCAGAAATATGGAAAGTCAAATATTGTGGAAGCAGTGACAAAGAATTTCCTGAACCAACTTGTGGATGAAACATCGACAATGAGATGAGTGAAAATGAGATCCCGACATTTGATGTAATTTCACACAAAATATATATGATATAGATGAAACTAATCGTGAAGGAACAGCTATTTGCTAGGGATCCCATGGTACCAAGTTTTCAGTACTAAATAACCCGGACATGAGAGAGAGAAGCTTGTGACGACGTTTAGGCCCTACTCGGACCATTAACGAGTGACACCTGGAGGAAGTTGGCTGGCGGAGAATGACATAACACCTGCGTCGCCTGACGTAACACCTGCGTCACCTGAAGTAACACCTGCGTCACCTGACGTAACACCTGCGTCACCTGACGTAACACCTGCGTCACCTGACGTAACACCTGCGTCACCTGACGTAACACCTGCGTCACCTGACGTAACACCTGCGTCACCTGACGTAACACCTGCGTCACCTGACGTAACACCTGCGTCACCTGACGTAACACCTGCGTCATCTGACGTTAAACTCACAAGACAGCCTCTGGGAATGCAGTTACTCTGGCGTATTTCCTCTTCACTCACCTACCTCAATACTTGATACAAACATCTGGACGTTGCTTCACTCCTGACAGCTAACATTACGTTGCTTCATTCCTGACAGCTAACATTACGTTGCTTCACTCCTGACAGCTAACATTACGTTGCTTCACTCCTGACAGCTAACATTACGTTGCTTCACTCCTGACAGCTAACATTACGTTGCTTCACTCCTGACAGCTAACATTACGTTGCTTCACTCCTGACAGCTAACATTACGTTGCTTCACTCCTGACAGCTAACATTACGTTGCTTCACTCCTGACAGCTAACATTACGTTGCTTCACTCCTGACAGCTAACATTACGTTGCTTCACTCCTGACAGCTAACATTACGTTGCTTCACTCTGACAGCTAACATTACGTTGCTTCACTCCTGACAGCTAACATTACGTTGCTTAACTCCTGACAGCTAACATTACGTTGCTTCACTCCTGACAGCTAACATTACGTTGCTTCACTCCTGACAGCTAACATTACGTTGCTTCACTCCTGACAGCTAGCATTACGTTGCTTCACTCCTGACAGCTAACATTACGTTGCTTCACTCCTGACAGCTAACATTACGTTGCTTCACTCCTGACAGCTAACATTACGTTGCTTCACTCCTGACAGCTAACATTACGTTGCTTCACTCCTGACAGCTAACATTACGTTGCTTCACTCCTGACAGCTAACATTACGTTGCTTCACTCCTGACAGCTAACATTACGTTGCTTCACTCCTGACAGCTAACATTACGTTGCTTCACTCCTGACAGCTAACATTACGTTGCTTCATCCTGACAGCTAACATTACGTTGCTTCACTCCTGACAGCTAACATTACGTTGCTTCACTCCTGACAGCTAACATTACGTTGCTTCACTCCTGACAGCTAACATTACGTTGCTTCACTCCTGACAGCTAACATTACGTTGCTTAACTCCTGACAGCTAACATTACGTTGCTTCACTCCTGACAGCTAACATTACGTTGCTTCACTCCTGACAGCAAACATTACGTTGCTTCACTCCTGACAGCTAACATTACGTTGCTTAACTCCTGACAGCTAACATTACGTTGCTTCACTCCTGACAGCTAACATTACGTTGCTTCACTCTGACAGCTAACATTACGTTGCTTCACTCTGACAGCTAACATTACGTTGCTTCACTCCTGACAGCTAACATTACGTTGCTTCACTCCTGACAGCTAACATTACGTTGCTTCACTCTGAAGCTAACATACGTTGCTTCACTCCTGACAGCTAACATTACGTTGCTTCACTCTGACAGCTAACATTACGTTGCTTCACTCCTGACAGTAACATTACGTTGCTTCACTCCTGACAGCTAACATTACGTTGCTTCACTCTGACAGCTAACATTACGTTGCTTCACTCCTGACAGCTAACATTACGTTGCTTCACTCCTGACAGCTAACATTACGTTGCTTCACTCCTGACAGCTAACATTACGTTGCTTCACTCCTGACAGCTAACATTACGTTGTGTAATAGTGAACTTTACTGACGCAACTTATTCAGGGGAAATGTTGACTCATACATTATACTGTTGACTTATACATCATACTGTTGACTTATACATCATACTGTTGACTCATACATTATACTGTTGACTTATACATCATACTGTTGACTTATACATCATACTGTTGACTTATACATCATACTGTTGACTCATACATTATACTGTTGACTTATACATCATACTGTTGACTTATACATCATACTGTTGACTCATACATCATACTGTTGACTTATACATCATACTGTTGACTTATACATCATACTGTTGACTTATACATCATACTCTTGACTTATACATCATACTATTGACTTAAACATCATACTGTTGACTTATACATCATACTGTTGACTTATACATCATACTGTTGACTTATACATCATACTCTTGACTTATACATCATACTCTTGACTTATACGTCATACTGTTGACTCATACATCATACTGTTGACTTATATATCATACTGTTGACTCATACATCATACTGTTGACTCATACATCATACTGTTGACTCATACATCATACTGTTGACTCATACATCATACTGTTGACTCATACATCATACTGGTGACTCATACATCATACTGGTGACTCATACATCATACTGGTGACTCATGCATCATACTGTTGACTCATACATCATACTGGTGACTCATACATCATACTGTTGACCCATACATCATACTGGTGACTCATACATCATACTGGTGACTCATACATCATACTGGTGACTCATACATCATACTGGTGACTCATACATCATACTGGTGACTCATACATCACATTGTTGAGAAATTCATTATACTGTTGACTCATACACCATACAGTTGGCTTGTACATCATACGGTTGACTCATACATCATACTGTTGACTCATACATCATACTGTTGACCCATACATCATACTGTTGACCCATATATCATACTGTTGACCCATATATCATACTGTTGACCCATATATCATACTGTTGACCCATATATCATACTCTTGACCCATATATCATACTGTTGACTCATATATCATACTTTGACTCTACATTATACTGTTGAGATTCATATACTGTTGACTCATACCATACGTTGACTTTACATCATACTGTTGACTCATACATCATACTGTTGACCCATACATCATACTGTTGACCCATATATCATACTGTTGACCCATATATCATACTGTTGACCCATATATCATACTGTTGACCCATATATCATACTGTTGACCCATATATCATACTGTCGACTCATATATCATACTCTTGACTCATACATTATACTGTTGAGAAATTCATTATACTGTTGACTCATACACCATACAGTTGACTTGTACATCATACTGTTGACTCATACATCATACTGTTGACTCATACATCATACTGTTGACTCATACATCACATTGTTGACTCATACATCATACTGTTGACCCATACATCATACTGGTGACTCATACATCACATTGTTGACTCATACACCATACAGTTGACTTGTACATCATATGGTTGACTCATGCATCATACTGTTGACTCATACATCACATTGTTGACTCATACACCATACAGTTGACTTGTACACCATACGGTTGACTCATACATCATACTGTTGACTCATACATCACATTGTTGACTCATGCATCATACTGTTGACCCATACATCATACTGGTGACTCATACATCACATTGTTGACTCATACATAATACTGATGACTCGTTCATCATACTGGTGACTCATACATTATACTGCAGTCATACGTAGTGGAGTCATACTTGGTGGAGTCATACTTGGTGGAGTCATACTTGGTGGAGTCATGTTTAGTGGAGTCATACTTGGTGGAGTCATACTTGGTGTGGTCATACTTGGTGGAGTCATACTTCGGGGAGTCATACTTGGTGTGGTCATACTTTGTGTGGTTATAATTGGTGGAGTCATACTTGGTGGAGTCATACTTGGTGTGGTCATACTTGGTGGACTCATACTTGGTGGAGTCATACATAGTGGAGTCATACATGGTGGAGTCATACTTGGTGTGGTCATACTTGGTGGAGTCATATTTGGTGGAGTCATACTTGGTGGAGTCATACATGGTGGAGTCATACTAGGTGTGGTCATACTTGGTGGAGTCATACTTGGTGGAGTCATACTTGGTGTGGTCATACTTGGTGGAGTCATACTTGGTGGAGTCATACATAGTGGAGTCATACATGGTGGAGTCATACTTGGTGTGGTCATACTTGGTGGAGTCATACTTGGTGGAGTCATACATGGTGGAGTCATACTTGGTGGAGTCATACTTGGTGGAGTCATACTTGGTGGAGTCATACTTGGTGGAGTCATACATGGTGGAGTCATACTTGGTGTGGTCATACTTGGTGGAGTCATACATGGTGGAGTCATACTTGGTGTGGTCATACTTGGTGGAGTCATACTTGGTAGAGTCATACTTGGTGGAGTCATACTTGGTGGAGTCATACTTGGTGGAGTCATACATGGTGGAGTCATACTTGGTGTGGTCATACTTGGTGGAGTCATACTTGGTGTGGTCATACTTGGTGGAGTCATACTTGGTGTGGTCATACTTGGTGGACTCATACTTGGTGGAGTCATACTTGGTGGAGTCATACATGGTGGAGTCATACTTGGTGTGGTCATACTTGGTAGAGTCATACTTGGTGGAGTCATACTTGGTGGAGTCATACATGGTGGAGTCATACTTGGTGTGGTCATACTTGGTGGAGTCATACTTGGTGTGGTCATACTTGGTGGAGTCATACTTGGTGTGGTCATACTTGGTGGAGTCATACATGGTGGAGTCATACTTGGTGTGGTCATACTTGGTGGAGTCATACTTAGTGGAGTCATACTTGGTGGAGTCATACTTGGTGGAGTCATACTTGGTGGAGTCATACATGGTGGAGTCATACTTGGTGTGGTCATACTTGGTGGAGTCATACTTGGTGTGGTCATACTTGGTGAACTCATACTTGGTGGAGTCATACTTGGTGGAGTCATACATGGTGGAGTCATACTTGGTGGAGTCATACTTGGTGGAGTCATACATGGTGGAGTCATACTTGGTGTGGTCATACTTGGTGGAGTCATACTTGGTGTGGTCATACTTGGTGGAGTCATACTTGGTGTGGTCATACTTGGTGGAGTCATACATGGTGGAGTCATACTTGGTGGAGTCATACTTGGTGGAGTCATACATGGTGGAGTCATACTTGGTGTGGTCATACTTGGTGGAGTCATACTTGGTGTGGTCATACTTGGTGAACTCATACTTGGTGGAGTCATACTTGGTGGAGTCATACTTGGTGGAGTCATACTTGGTGTGGTCATACTTGGTGGAGTCATACATGGTGGAGTCATACTTGGTGGAGTCATACTTGGTGGAGTCATACTTGGTGGAGTCATACTTGGTGGAGTCATACATGGTGGAGTCATACTTGGTGGAGTCATACATGGTGGAGTCATACTTGGTGTGGTCATACTTGGTGGAGTCATACTTGGTGGAGTCATACATGGTGGAGTCATACTTGGTGTGGTCATACTTGGTGGAGCCATACTTGGTGTGGTCATACTTGGTAGAGTCATACTTGGTGGAGTCATACTTGGTGGAGTCATACATGGTGGAGTCATACTTGGTGTGGTCATACTTGGTGGAGTCATACTTGGTGTGGTCATACTTGGTGGAGTCATACTTGGTGTGGTCATACTTGGTGGAGTCATACATGGTGGAGTCATACTTGGTGGAGTCATACTTGGTGGAGTCATACTTGGTGGAGTCATACTTGGTGTGGTCATACTTGGTGGAGTCATACTTGGTGGAGTCATACTTGGTGGAGTCATACTTGGTGTGGTCATACTTGGTGGAGTCATACTTGGTGTGGTCATACTTGGTGGAGTCATACTTGGTGTGGTCATACTTGGTGGAGTCATACTTGGTGTGGTCATACTTGGTGGAGTCATACTTGGTGGAGTCATACTTGGTGGAGTCATACTTGGTGGAGTCATACTTGGTGTGGTCATACTTGGTGGAGTCATACGTGCTCACTGCACCAGACGTCTCTTTAAGAACTATATATGTATAGAGTCTGAAACATCTGTCTCTTCCACCATTTTTTCAAAGTATATATTCCAAGTGCTATTCTCTCAGTGTTTAACTCTTTATAATCTATCGATAGATTTCTATTTTATAGATTCGAATGTCATACCTACCATGTCAAGATGAGTACTCAAGGGTCAGTATTCTGAACAAGACATTACAAATATAACAATGACGTTATATCTATTGTTCTGAACGTTCACCAGATGTCTCTCTTCCTTCCCATCTTTCTCCTCTTATACTCAACATAAGTTAAATTATTCGTTTAAGAGTATTATTCATAATCTTCATTTTCCCTCAAGTTTGTTGTAAGACGTGATGGAAGTGTCGTATCCTGCGAGTGTTGGCTGGCACGTCTACCTCAACACGTAGTCAGTGTAGTTGTATGGTGTTATCATGCAGTGTAGTTGTATGGTGTTATCATGCAGTGTAGTTGTATGGTGTTATCATGCAGTGTAGTTGTATGGTGTTATGCAGTGTAGTTGTATGGTGTTATCATGCAGTGTAGTTGTATGGTGTTATCATGCAGTGTAGTTGTATGGTGTTATCATACAGTGTAGTTGTATGGTGTTATCATGCAGTGTAGTTGTATGGTGTTATCATGCTGTGTAGTTGTATGGTGTTATGCAGTGTAGTTGTATGGTGTTATCATGCAGTGTAGTTGTATGGTGTTATCATGCAGTGTAGTTGTATGGTGTTATCATGCAGTGTAGTTGTATGGTGTTATCATGCAGTGTAGTTGTATGGTGTTATCATGCAGTGTAGTTGTATGGTGTTATGCAGTGTAGTTGTATGGTGTTATCATGCAGTGTAGTTGTATGGTGTTATCATGCAGTGTAGTTGTATGGTGTTATCATGCAGTGTAGTTGTATGGTGTTATCATGCAGTGTAGTTGTATGGTGTTATCATGCAGTGTAGTTGTATGGTGTTATCATGCAGTGTAGTTGTATGGTGTTATCATGCAGTGTAGTTGTATGGTGTTATGCAGTGTAGTTGTATGGTGTTATCATGCAGTGTAGTTGTATGGTGTTATCATGCAGTGTAGTTGTATGGTGTTATCATACAGTGTAGTTGTATGGTGTTATCATGTAGTGTAGTTGTATGGTGTTATCATGCTGTGTAGTTGTATGGTGTTATCATGCAGTGTAGTTGTATGGTGTTATCATGCAGTGTAGTTGTATGGTGTTATCATGCAGTGTAGTTGTATGGTGTTATCATGCAATGTAGTTGCATGGTGTTATCATGCAGTGTAGTTGTATGGTGTTATTATTCAGTGTAGTTGTATGGTGTTATCGTGCAGTGTAGTTGTATGGTGTTATCATGCAGTGTAGTTGTATGGTGTTATGCAGTGTAGTTGTATGGTGTTATCATGCAGTGTAGTTGTATGGTGTTATCATGCAGTGTAGTTGTATGGTGTTATCATGCAGTGTAGTTGTATGGTGTTATCATGCAGTGTAGTTGTATGGTGTTATCATGCAGTAGAGTTGTATGGTGTTATCATACAGTGTAGTTGTATGGTGTTATCATGTAGTGTAGTTGTATGGTGTTATCATGCAGTGTAGTTGTATGGTGTTATCATGCAGTGTAGTTGAATGGTGTTATCATGCAGTGTAGTTGTATTGTGTTATCATGCAGTGTAGTTGTATGGTGTTATCATGCAGTGTAGTTGTATGGTGTTATCATGCAGTGTAGTTGTATGGTGTTATCATGCAGTGTAGTTGTATGGTGTTATCATGCAGTGTAGTTGTATGGTGTTATCATGCAGTGTAGTTGTATGGTGTTATGATGCATTGTAGTTGTATGGTGTTATTATGCAGTGTAGTTGTATGGTGCTATCATGCAGTGTAGTTGTATGGTGTTATCATGCAGTGTAGTTGTATGGTGTTATTATGCAGTGTAGTTGTATGGTGTTATCATGCAGTGTAGTTGTATGGTGTTATTATGCAGTGTAGTTGTATGGTGTTATCATGCAGTGTAGTTGTATGGTGTTATCATGCAGTGTAGTTGTATGGTGTTATCATGCAGTGTAGTTGTATGGTGTTATCATGCAGTGTAGTTGTATGGTGTTATCATGCAGTGTAGTTGTATGGTGTTATTATGCAGTGTAGTTGTATTGTGTTATCATGCAGTGTAGTTGTATGGTGTTATTATGCAGTGTAGTTGTATGGTGTTATCGTGCAGTGTAGTTGTATGGTGTTATCATGCAGTGTAGTTGTATGGTGTTATGCAGTGTAGTTGTATGGTGTTTTCATGCAGTGTAGTTGTATGGTGTTATCATACAGTGTAGTTGTATGGTGTTATCATGTAGTGTAGTTGTATGGTGTTATCATGCTGTGTAGTTGTATGGTGTTATCATGCAGTGTAGTTGTATGGTGTTATCATGCAGTGTAGTTGTATGGTGTTATCATGCAATGTAGTTGTATTGTGTTATCATGCAGTGTAGTTGTATGGTGTTATCATGCAGTGTAGTTGTATGGTGTTATCATGCAGTGTAGTTGTATGGTGTTATCATACAGTGTAGTTGTATTGTGTTATCATGTAGTGTAGTTGTATGGTGTTATCATGCTGTGTAGTTGTATGGTGTTATCATGCTGTGTAGTTGTATGGTGTTATCATGCAGTGTAGTTGTATGGTGTTATCATGCAGTGTAGGTGTAAGGTGTTTTCATGCAGTGTAGTTGTATGGTGTTATCATTCAGTGTAGTTGTATGGTGTTATCATGCAGTGTAGTTGTATGGTATTATCATACAGTGAAGTTGTATGGTGTTATCATACAGTGTAGTTGAATGGTGTTATCATGCTGTGTAGTTGTATGGTGTTATCATGCAGTGTAGGTGTATGGTTGTATCATACAGTGTAGTTGTATGGTATTATCATACAGTGTAGTTGTATGGTGTTATCATGCAGTGTAGTTGTATGGTGTTATCATGCAGTGTAGGTTAATGGTTGTATCATGCAGTGTAGTTGTATGGTGTTATCATGCAGTGTAGTTGTATGGTGTTATCATGTAGTGTAGTTGTATGGTGTTATCATGCAGTGTAGTTGTATGGTGTTATCATGCAGTGTAGTTGTATGTGTTATCATCAGTGTAGTTGTATGGTGTTATCATCAGTGTAGTTGTATGGTGTTATCATGCAGTGTATGTTTATGTGCTTCATCAGAGTTGTTTAATGTTGTGTTTATTGTTTCATCTTTCTCTGTCTTCTCATTTTCTCTATCTCCTCTCTTACTTTCTTATCTTATCTACTCTTCTCCTCTCTTCTCCTCTCTTCTACTCTCTTCTCCTCTCTTATCTTCTCTTCTCTTCTCCTCTCTTCTCTTCTCTTCTCCATTCTTCTCCTCTCTTCTCTTCTCTTCTCTTCTCTCTTCTCCTCTCTTCTCTTCTTTTCTCTCTTCTCCTCTCTTCTCTTCTCTCCTCTTCTCCTCTCTTCTTCTCTCCTCTTCTCCTCTCTTCTCTTCTCTTCTCATCTATTCTCTTCTCTTCTCTCTTCACTTCTCTTCTCCTTTCTTCTCTTCTCTTCTCCTCTCTTCTCTTCTCTTCTCCTCTCTTCTCTTCTCTTCTCCTCTCTTCTCTTCTATTCTCTTCTCTTAGCTTCTCTTATCTTAGCTTCTCTTCTCTTCTCTTAGCTTCTCTTATCTTAGCTTCTCTTCTCTTCTCTTAGCTTCTCTTCTCTTTTCTTAGCTTCTTTTCTCTTATCTTCTCTTCTCTTATCTTCTCAGGCTAGAGAATAGTTGTTCCATAGTTGATATCCCTGAAGGGGATATCTACTATGGTTGAGGGATATTCTTTTCTTCTTCTAAGTTATCCCTGCCATAAATTTAGAATGTCTCTCCAGAAAGGCTTGAAACCTATGCTGATTATGGCTCCCAGTCCAAAATATTTTCCATTATTTTTACACTATATTTTTTTTTTCAGTTACAATGAAGATTTTGTAACATTGGATCTCGTACAATAAATTCAGAATGTCTTTTCAGATCGGCTTCAAACTATCTTAGAGGAAGGTTCGAACTGGTTTTGGTCCGTACGTAGAAGTTTACCAGTTTACTGAACAAACTGTTGTTTACAAGACAAGATTGGATGGTGCGAAGCAAGGGATACCTCTCTACAAGCCAGGGGTTGTGTGCTTCAGGGATACCTCTCTACAAGCCAGGGGTTGTGTGCTTCAGGGATACCTCTCTACAAGCCAGGGGTTGTGTGCTTCAGGGATACCTCTCTACAAGCCAGGGGTTGTGTGCTTCAGGGATACCTTTCTACAAGCCAGGGGTTGTGTGCTTCAGGGATACCTCTCTACAAGCCAGGGGTTTTTTGCTTCAGGGATACCTCTCTACAAGCCAGGGGTTGTGTGCTTCAGGGATACCTCTCTACAAGCCAGGGGCTGTGTGCTTCAGGGATACCTCTCTACAAGCCAGGGGTTGTGTGCTTCAGGGATACCTCTCTACAAGCCAGGGGTTGTGTGCCTCAGGGATACCTCTCTACAAGCCAGGGGTTGTGTGCTTCAGGGATACCTCTCTACAAGCCAGGGGTTGTGTGCTTCAGGGATACCTCTCTACAAACCAGGGGTTGTGTGCTTCAGGGATACCTCTTTACAAACCAGGAGTTATGTGCTTTAGGGATACCTCTCTACAAGCCACGGGTTGTGTGCTTTAGGGATACCTCTCTACAAACCAGGGTTTGTGCTTTGGGGATACCTCTCTACAAGCCAGGGTTTGTGCTTTGGGGATACCTCTCTGCAAGCCAGGGGTTGTGTGATTTAAGGGATATCTCACTATAATGCTTGCGTTATGGAATACGAGGGATACTTCTCTATAAAGCTAGGGTCATGTGATACAAAAGATACCGCTCTATACATTGTCATTATGTTGCAGGGGGATATCACTCTAATCGTATAATTTTATGTGGTACGGAGGATACCTCTCCAAGAGCTTGAGTTCTTTCGTGCTGGGGATACCCCTGTAAGAGCTGGGTTTTATGTGGTATTGGGGATACCTCTCTGCTGTCGGGGATAATTTAGCTCCGGGGATATCTCGCTGGGGGCTAGGGTAATGTGAAACGGGATACCTCTCTAGAAGCTGAGATTATGAGGTACGAGGATACCTCTCCAGAGACTGGAATTATGTGGTACAGGGATACCTCTGCAAGGACTGAGATTGTGGTACGGGGATGCTTCTCCAGGGACAGGGGTTGTGGTACGGGGATACCTCTCCGGAGATTGATGTTGTGGTATAGGGGATACATCTCTAGAGACTGGTTTTGTGGTATAGGGGATACCTCTCCAGGGGCTGGGGTTGTGGTACGGAGGATACCTCTTCAGGGACTGAGGATACCACTCTATGAACTGGGGATACCTCTCTAAGAACTAAGAATACCTCTCCAGGGACTGAGGATATCTCTCTAATGACTAGGGATAACTCTCTAGGGACTGGGGATATATCTGCAGGGACTAGGGATACCTCTCCAAGGACTGGGGATATCTCTCCAAGGACTGGGTATACCTATCCAAGGACTGAGGATACCTCTTCAGGTACTGGGGAAATCATTCCAGGGACTGAGGATATCTCTCCTGGGACTGGGGATACCTCTCCAGGGGCTGGGGATACCTCTCCAGGGACTGGGGATACCTCTCCATGGACTGAGGATACCTCTCCAGGGACTAGGAATACCTTTCCAGAGACAGGGGAAATTCCTCTCCTGGGACTAAGGATACCTTTCCAGGGACTGAGGATCCCTCTCCAGAGACTGGGGATACCTCTCCAGGGACTGAAGATACCTCTAGGGACTGGAGATACCTCTCCAAGGACTAAGGATACCTCTCCAGGGACTAAGGATACCTCTCCGGGGACTAGGGATATCTTTCTATAGACTGGGAATACCTCTCCAGGAACTAGGAATACCTCTCCAGGAACTAGTAATACCTCTCCAGGGACTGGAGATACCTCTCCAAGGACTGGGGATACCTCTCCAGGGACTGTTGACCTTTGCAACATTTCTGGAAGCGCTAAACCCGCAGGAGTCATGCTGCACTTGAGGAACGGAGAGAAATTAGGCTTGATTTGAGGAAGGGGAAGGTGAATCCAGTTCCATGGATCAAGATCCCTTCACCAGCATGAAGGATATTCATCACTGAAGATTATTACGCAGTAGACGCAAGTGAGTCTTGCGTCAGGGATACTCTGTGGGGGGAGGAGGGGAGGGGCAGAGTGGTGGGGGAGAAGGGATGTTCAGAGGGGAGGGGAAGGAGGGTGGGGAGGAGTTATGATCAGAGGGAGGGGAAGGAGGGTGGGGAGGAGAGATGATCAGAGGGGAGGGGAAGGAGGGTGGGGGAGAAGGGATGATCAGAGGGAGGGGAAGGAGGGTGGGGGAGGAGGGATGATCAGAGGGAGGGGAAGGAGGGTGGGAGAGGAGTTAGGGGAAGTTGTATCATTGAACAGCCTTCTGGGAAGTGAGATTACACACACACACACACACAGTACAGGCTAAGTGGACAAAGACTGCAAACCTCGCTAAAGAAGAAAGACCTTGGGGTGAGTATAACGCCAAGCACGTCTCCGGAAGCACACATCAACCAGATAACTGCGGCAGCATATGGGCGACTAGCAAACCTAAGATTAGCGTTCTGATACCTTAATAAGGAATCGTTCAAGACACTGTACACCGTGTACGTCAGGCCCATACTAGAGTATGCACGTCAAGAAATTAGAGAAAGTGCAAAGGTTTGCGACAAGGTTAGTTCCAGAGCTAAGGGTAATGTCCTACGACGAAAGGTTAAGGGAAATCGGCCTGACAACACTGGAGGACAGGAGGGTTAGGGAAGACATGATAACGACATACAAAATACTGCGGGGAATTGACAGGGTAGATAGAGACAGGATGTTCCAGAGAGGGGACACAGAAACAAGGGGGCACAATTGGAAGTTGAAGACTCAGATGAGTCAAAGGGATGTTAGGAAGTATTTCTTCAGCCATAGAGTAGTCAGGAAGTGGAATAGTCTAGCAAGTGATGTAGTGGAGGCAGGAACCATACATAGCTTTAAGACGAGGTATGATAAAGCTCATGGAGCAGGGACAGAAGGGACCCAGTAGCGGTCAGTGAAGAGGCAGGGCCAGGAGCTGAGTCTCGACCCCTACAACCACAATTAGGTGAGTACGGGGGTCCCGAAACATGGAGAACCAAGATGATGGATGTGGTACTGGAAACCTTATGCATCAACATGTTAAGGACACTACCAGAGAGAGAGGGGAGGATGAACCAGCAAGACTGGACCTCGTGTTCACCCTGAGCAGTTCAGACATTGAGGACATCACATATGAGAGGCTCCTTGGAGCTAGTGATCATGTGGTTCTATGCTTTGAATACATAGTAGAGTTACAAGTGGAGAGGGTAACAGCAGCTGAATGGGAAAAGCCAAACTATAAAAGGGGAGATTACACAGGTATGAGGAACTTCCTGCAGGAGGTTCAGTGCGACAGAGAATTGGTAGGAAAGTCAGTAAACGAAATGATGGAATACGTAACAACAAAATGCAAGGAGGCAGAGGAAAGGTTTGTTCACAAGGGCAACAGAAATAATGGGAAGACCAGAACGAGAACTTGGTTTACCCGAAGGTGCAGGGAGGCTAAAACTAAGTGCACTAGAGAATGGAAAAAGTACAGAAGACAAAGGACCCAGGAAAATAAGGAGATAAGTCGAAGAGCCAGAAACGAGTACGCACAGATAAGAAGGGAGGCCCAGCGACAGTACGAAAACAACATAGCATCGAAAGTCAAGTCTGACCCGAAACTGCTGTATAGCCACATTAAGAGGAAGACAAGAGTCAAAGACCAAGTGATCAAGCTAAGGAAAGAAGGTGGGGAAAGAAGGTGGGGAAAGAAGGTGGGGAAAGAAGGTGGGGAACTCACAAGAAACGATCAAGAGGTAAATAGTAATTTCACTTTGATGTTTTCGAAGTTCTGAAAACGAATATGACAAAAATAACTTTCTACTAGCTAAACTTTCCAAGGAAGGGGAGGGGAGGAGAGGGGGAGGGAGGAGAGGGAAGGGGAGGGGAGGAAAGGGAAGTGGAGGGGAGGGGAGCACTGAATTTTTGGTAACTTTAATGTCTGAAAACAGATGATTCACTTGGAATTCAAGTATTACATCACCCTGCTAGCTGGATTACATCACCCTGCTAGCTGGATTACATCACCCTACTAGCTGGATTACATCACCCTACTAGCTGGATTACATCACCCTGCTAGCTGGATTACATCACCCTGCTAGCTGGATTACATCACCCTGCTAGCTGGATTACATCACCCTGCTAGCTGGATTACATCACCCTACTAGCTGGATTACATCACCCTGCTAGCTGGATTACATCACCCTACTAGCTGGATTACATCACCCTACTAGCTGGATTACATCACCCTGCTAGCTGGATTACATCACCCTGCTAGCTGGATTACATCACCCTGCTAGCTGGATTACATCACCCTGCTAGCTGGATTACATCACCCTACTAGCTGGATTACATCACCCTGCTAGCTGGATTACATCACCCTGCTAGCTGGATTACATCACCCTGCTAGCTGGATTACATCACCCTGCTAGTTGGATTACATCACCCTGCTAGCTTGATTTCATAACCCTGCTAGCTGGATTACATCACCCTCCTAGCTGGATTACATCACCCTGCTTGCTGGATTACAACACCCTGCTAGCTGGATTACATCACCCTGCTAGCTGAATTACATCACCCTGCTAGCTGGATGACATAACCCTGCTAGCTGGATTACATTACCCTGCTAGCTGGATTACATCACCCTGCTAGCTGGATTACATCACCCTGCTAGCTGGATTACATTATCCTGCTATCTGGATTACATCACCCTGCTAGCTGGATTACATCACCCTGCTAATTGGATTACATCACCCTGCTAGCTTGATTTCATAACCCTGCTAGCTGGATTACATAACCATGCTAGCTGGATTACATCACCCTACTAGTTGGATGACATAACCCTGCTAGCTGGATTACATAACCCTGCTAGCTGGATTACATCACCCTGCTAGCTGGATTACATCACCCTGCTAGTTGGATGACATAACCCTGTTAGTTGGATGACATAACCCTGCTAGCTGGATTACATCACCCTGCTAGCTGGATTACATCACCCTGCTAGTTGGATGACATAACCCTGCTATCTGGATTACATCACCTTGCTAGCTGGATTACATCACCCTGCTAGCTGGATTACATCACCCTGCTAGTTGGATTACATCACCCTGCTAGCTGGATTACATCGCCCTGCTAGCTGGATCACATCACCCTGCTAGCTGGATTACATCACCCTGCTAGCTGGATTACATCACCCTGCTAGCTGGATTACATCACCATGCTAACTGGATTACATCACCCTGCTAGTTGGATGACATAACCCTGCTAGTTGGATGACATAACTCTGCTAACTGGATTACATCACCCTGCTAGCTGGATTACATCACCCTGCTAGCTGGATTACATCACCCTGCTAGCTGGATTACATCCACCTGCTAGCTGGATTACATCACCCTGCTAGCTGGATTGCATCACCCTGCTAGCTGGATTACATCACCCTGCTAGCTGGATTACATCACCCTGCTAGCTGGATTACATCCACCTGCTAGCTGGATTACATCCACCTGCTAGCTGGATTACATCACCCTGCTAGCTGGATTAAATCCACCTGCTAGCTGGATTACATCCACCTGCTAGCTGGATTACACCAGTACCTTCCTGGAAGTTATACAGTGCACACATGTCAAACTTTTATTTTATGTGTTTTTTGACAGAGACATTTTCAGAAGAAGTTGGACAAATATTCTTCGTAACTCTAATCACACAATAGAGCGGAAAAGTATTGTAAAGGACCTGGGAGTGGTAATGTCCGAAAATCTCACCTTCAAGGACCACAACAATGGCACTAACACATCTACGAGGAAACTGATTGGATGGATAACGAGAACCTTCAAGACAAGAGATGCCAAGCTAATGATTATCCTTTTTAAATCATTTGTTGTCTCTAGGCTGGAATACTGCTGTACATTAACATTCCCATTCAAGGAAGGTGAAATTGCAGATCTAGAGAATGTACAGAGAACCTTTACTGCACGTATAAGTTCCATCAAACACCTTACTACTGGGAACGCCTGGAAGCAAAGACTTGGCAGACGATGCAACATACCCCCAGTGAAAAGTAGGGGCGCCAGGTCACCCAGGTCACCCAGGTCATCCAAGTCAAGAATAACAGCAACCAGCCAGAGTTCATACCTTCATAAACGGAGACAATCTGCTACTTAAATAATCTTTTTCATATTAAGTTGACCAAAAGAATTGTTAGTATTATTCTACAAACATTTTATCTGAAGACCATTGTTGTTATTGTTGTTGACAGAACTTCTCATTGTTGACAGTACTTCTCTCTCATTGTTGACAGTACTTCCCTCTCAGTGTTGACAGTACTTCCCTCTCAGTGTTGACAGTACTTCCCTCTCAGTGTTGACAGTACTTCCCTCTCAGTGTTGACAGTACTTCTCTCTCATTGTTGACAGTACTTCCCTCTCAGTGTTGACAGTACTTCCCTCTCATTGTTGACAGTACTTCCCTCTCAGTGTTGACAGTACTTCCCTCTCAGTGTTGACAGTACTTCCCTCTCAGTGTTGACAGTACTTCCCTCTCAGTGTTGACAGTACTTCCCTCTCAGTGTTGACAGTACTTCCCTCTCAGTGTTGACAGTACTTCCCTGTCATTGTTGACAGTACTTCCCTCTCAGTGTTGACAGTACTTCCCTCTCATTGTTGACAGTACTTCCCTCTCAGTGTTGACAGTACTTCCCTCTCATTGTTGACAGTACTTCCCTCTCATTGTTGAAAGACTTCCCTCTCATTGTTGACAGTACTTCCCTCTCAGTGTTGACAGTACTTCCCTCTCAGTGTTGACAGTACTTCCCTCTCGGTGTTGACAGTACTTCCCTCTCAGTGTTGACAGTACTTCCCTCTCAGTGTTGACAGTACTTCCCTCTAAGTGTTGACAGTACTTCCCTCTCAGTGTTGACAGTACTTCCCTCTCTGTGTTGACAGTACTTCTCTCTCATTGTTGACAGTACTTCCCTCTCAGTGTTGACAGTACTTCCCTCTCATTGTTGACAGTACTTCCCTCTCAGTGTTGACAGTACTTCCCTCTCAGTGTTGACAGTACTTCCCTCTCATTGTTGACAGTACTTTCCTCTCAGTGTTGACAGTACTTCCCTCTCAGTGTTGACAGTACTTCCCTCTCATTGTTGACAGTACTTCCCTCTCAGTGTTGGCAGTACTTCCCTCTCAGTGTTGACAGTAATTCCCTCTCAGTGTTGACAGTACTTCCCTCTCAGTGTTGACAGTACTTCCCTCTTAGTGTTGACAGTACTTCCATCTTAGTGTTGACAGTACTTCCCTCTCAGTGTTGACAGTACTTCCCTCTTAGTGTTGACAGTACTTCCCTCTCAGTGTTGACAGTACTTCCCTCTCAGTGTTGACAGTACTTCCCTCTCAGTGTTGACAGTACTTCCCTCTCAGTGTCGACAGCACTACTTTCTCAGTGTTGACAGTACTTCTCTCTTAGTGTTGACAGTACTTTCCTCTCAGTGTTGACAGTACTTCCCTCTCAGTGTTGACAGTACTTCTCTCTCAGTGTTGACAGTACTTCCCTCTTAGTGTTGACAGTACTTCCCTCTTAGTGTTGACAGTATTTCCCTCTCAGTGTTGACAGTACTTCTCTCTCAGTGTTGACAGTAATTCTCTCTCAGTGTTGACAGTACTTCTCTCTCAGTGTTGACAGCACTTCTCTCTCAGTGTTGACAGTACTTCCCTCTCAGTGTTGACAGCACTTCTCTCTCAGTGTTGACAGTACTTCTCTCTCAGTGTTGACAGTATTTCCCTCTCAGTGTTGACAGTACTTCTCTCTCAGTGTTGACAGTACTTCTCTCTCAGTGTTGAAAGTACTTCCTCTTAGTGTTGACAGCTTCCCTCAGTGTTGACAGTACTTCCCTCTCAGTGTTGACAGTACTTCCCTCTCAGTGTGACAGACTTCTCTCTAGTGTTGACAGTACTTTCTCTTAGTGTTGACAGTATTTCTCTCTCAGTGTTGACAGTACTCCTCAGTGTTGACAGTACTTCCTCTCAGTGTTGACAGTACTTCTCTTGTTGACAGTCTTTCAGTGTTGACAGTATTCCCTCTCAGTGTTGACAGACTTCTCTCTCAGTGTTGACAGACTTCTCTCTCATGTTGACAGTACTTCCTCCAGTGTTGACAGTACTTCCTCTCAGTGTTGACAGACTTCTCTCAGTGTTGACAGTACTTCTCTCTCAGTGTTGACAGTACTTCCCTCAGTGTTGACAGTATTCCTCTCAGTGTTGACAGTACTTCCTCTCAGTGTTGACAGTACTTCCTCTCATTGTTGACAGTACTTCCTCTCAGTGTTGACAGTACTTCCTCTCAGTGTTGACAGTATTCCTCTCAGTGTTGACAGTACTTCCTCTCAGTGTTGACAGTACTTCCCTCTTAGTGTTGACAGTACTTCCCTCTTAGTGTTGACAGTACTTCCTCTCAGTGTTGACAGTACTTCCCTCTTAGTGTTGACAGTACTTCCCTCTCAGTGTTGACAGTACTTCCCTCTCAGTGTTGACAGTACTTCCCTCTCAGTGTCGACAGCACTTCTCTCTCAGTGTTGACAGTACTTCTCTCTTAGTGTTGACAGTACTTCTCTCTTAGTGTTGACAGTACTTCCTCTCAGTGTTGACAGTACTTCCTCTCAGTGTTGACAGTACTTCCCTCTTAGTGTTGACAGTACTTCCTCTTAGTGTTGACAGTATTTCCCTCTCAGTGTTACAGCACTTCTCTCTCAGTGTTGACAGCACTTCTCTCTCAGTGTTGACAGCACTTCTCTCTCAGTGTTGACAGCCTTCTCTCTTAGTGTTGACAGTTCTCTCTTAGTGTTGACAGTACTTCTCTCTCAGTGTTGACAGTACTTCCTCTCAGTGTTGACAGTCTTCTCTCTCATGTTGACAGTACTTCCCTCTCAGTGTTGACAGTACTTCCTCTCATTGTTGACAGTACTTCCTCTCAGTGTTGACAGTACTTCCTCTCAGTGTTGACAGTATTCTTCTAGTGTTGACAGTACTTCCTCTCAGTGTTGACAGTACTTCCTCTTAGTGTTGACAGTACTTCCCTCTTAGTGTTGACGTACTTCCTCTCAGTGTTGACAGTACTTCCTCTTAGTGTTGACAGTACTTCCCTCTCAGTGTTGACAGTACTTCCTCTCAGTGTTGACAGTACTTCCTCTCAGTGTCGACAGCACTTCTCTCAGTGTTGACAGTACTTCTCTCTTAGTGTTGACAGTATTCTCTCTCAGTGTTGACAGTACTTCCTCTCAGTGTTGACAGTACTTCCTCTTAGTGTTGACAGCTTCCTCTTAGTGTTGACAGTACTTCCTCTTAGTGTTGACAGTATTTCCTCTCAGTGTTGACAGCACTTCTCTCTCAGTGTTGACAGCACTTCTCTCTCAGTGTTGACAGCACTTCTCTCCAATGTTGACAGCACTTCTCTCTCAGTGTTGACAGACTCAGTGTTGACAGTACTTCCTCTCAGTGTTGACAGTACTTCCTCTCAGTGTTGACAGTACTTCCCTCTTAGTGTTGACAGTACTTCCCTCTTAGTGTTGACAGTATTTCCCTCTCAGTGTTGACAGCACTTCTCTCTCAGTGTTGACAGCACTTCTCTCTCAGTGTTGACAGCACTTCTCTCTCAGTGTTGACAGTACTTCTCTCTTAGTGTTGACAGTACTTCTCTCTTAGTGTTGACAGTACTTCTCTCAGTGTTGACAGTACTTTCCTCTCAGTGTTGACAGTACTTCTCTCTCATTGTTGACAGTACTTCCCTCTCAGTGTTGACAGTACTTCCCTCTCATTGTTGACAGTACTTCCCTCTCAGTGTTGACAGTACTTCCCTCTCAGTGTTGACAGTAATTCCTTCTCAGTGTTGACAGTACTTCCCTCTCAGTGTTGACAGTACTTCCCTCTTAGTGTTGACAGTACTTCCCTCTTAGTGTTGACAGTACTTCCCTCTCAGTGTTGACAGTACTTCCCTCTTAGTGTTGACAGTACTTCCCTCTCAGTGTTGACAGTACTTCCCTCTCAGTGTTGACAGTACTTCCCTCTCAGTGTCGACAGCACTTCTCTCTCAGTGTTGACAGTACTTCTCTCTTAGTGTTGACAGTATTTCTCTCTCAGTGTTGACAGTACTTCCCTCTCAGTGTTGACAGTACTTCCCTCTTAGTGTTGACAGTACTTCCCTCTTAGTGTTGACAGTACTTCCCTCTTAGTGTTGACAGTATTTCCCTCTCAGTGTTGACAGCACTTCTCTCTCAGTGTTGACAGCACTTCTCTCTCAGTGTTGACAGCACTTCTCTCTCAATGTTGACAGCACTTCTCTCTCAGTGTTGACAGCACTTCTCTCTCAGTGTTGACAGTACTTCTCTCTTAGTGTTGACAGTACTTCTCTCTTAGTGTTGACAGTACTTCTCTCTCAGTGTTGACAGTACTTTCCTCTCAGTGTTGACAGTACTTCTCTCTCAGTGTTGACAGTACTTCCCTCTCAGTGTTGACAGTACTTCCCTCTCAGTGTCGACAGTACTTCTCTCTCAGTGTTGACAGTACTTCTCTCTTAGTGTTGACATTACTTCCCTCTTAGTGTTGACAGTACTTCCCTTTTAGTGTTGACAGTACTTCCTTCTCAGTGTTGACAGTACTTCCCTCTCAGTGTTGACAGTACTTCCCTCTCAGTGTTGACAGTACTTCCCTCACAGTGTTGACAGTACTTCCCTCTCAGTGTCGACAGCACTTCTCTCTCAGTGTTGATAGTACTTCTCTCTTAGTGTTGACAGTACTTCTCTCTCAGTGTTGACAGTACTTCCCTCTCAGTGTTGACAGTACTTCCCTCTCAGTGTTGACAGTACTTCCCTCTTAGTGTTGTGTTGACAGTACTTCCCTCTTAGTGTTGACAGTATTTCCCTCTCAGTGTTAACAGCACTTCTCTCTCAGTGTTGACAGCACTTCTCTCTCAGTGTTGACAGCACTTCTCTCTCAGTGTTGACAGCACTTCTCTCTCAGTGTTGACAGCACTTCTCTCTCAGTGTTGACAGCACTTCCCTCTTAGTGTTGACAGTATTTCCCTCTCAGTGTTGACAGTACTTCTCTCTCAGTGTTGACAGTACTTCTCTCTTAGTGTTGACAGTACTTCTCTCTCAGTGTTGACAGTACTTCTCTCTCAGTGTTGACAGTACTTCTCTCTCAGTGTTGACAGTATTTCCCTCTCAGTGTTGACAGTACTTCTTTCTCAGTGTTGACAGTACTTCTCTCTCAGTGTTGAAAGTACTTCTCTCTCAGTGTTGACAGTACTTTTCTCTCAGTGTTGACAGTACTTCTCTCTCAGTGTTGACAGTACTTCTCTCTCAGTGTTGACAGTACTTCTCTCTCAGTGTTGACAGTACTTCCCTCTCAGTGTTGACAGTACTTCCCTCTCAGTGTCGACAGTACTTCTCTCTCAGTGTTGACAGTACTTCTCTCTTAGTGTTGACAGTACTTCTCTCTCAGTGTTGACAGTACTTCTCTCTCAGTGTTGACAGTACTTCTCTCTCAGTGTTGACAGTACTTTCCTCTCAGTTTTGACAGTACTTCTCTCTCAGTGTTGACAGTACTTCCCTCTCAGTGTTGACAGTACTTCCCTCTCAGTGTTGACAGTACTTCTCTCTCAGTGTTGACAGTACTTCTCTCTCAGTGTTGACAGTACTTCTCTCTCAGTGTTGACAGCACTTCCCTCTCAGTGTTGACAGTACTTCTCTCTTAGTGTTGACAGTACTTCTCTCTTAGTGTTGACAGTACTTCTCTCTCAGTGTTGACAGTACTTTCCTCTCAGTGTTGACAGTACTTCTCTCTCAGTGTTGACAGTACTTCTCTCTCAGTGTTGACAGTACTTCCCTCTCAGTGTCGACAGTACTTCTCTCTCAGTGTTGACAGTACTTCTCTCTTAGTGTTGACAGTACTTCCCTCTTAGTGTTGACAGTACTTCCCCTTAAGTGTTGACAGTACTTCCCTCTCAGTGTTGACAGTACTTCCCTCTCAGTGTTGACAGTACTTCCCTCTCAGTGTTGACAGTAATTCCCTCTCAGTGTTGACAGTACTTCCCTCTCAGTGTCGACAGCACTTCTCTCTCAGTGTTGACAGTACTTCTCTCTTAGTGTTGACAGTACTTCTCTCTCAGTGTTGACAGTACTTCCCTCTCAGTGTTGACAGTACTTCCCTCTCAGTGTTGACAGTACTTCCCTCTTAGTGTTGACAGTACTTCCCTCTTAGTGTTGACAGTATTTCCCTCTCAGTGTTGACAGTACTTCTCTCTCAGTGTTGACAGTATTTCCCTCTCAGTGTTGACAGTACTTCTCTCTCAGTGTTGACAGTACTTCTCTCTCAGTGTTGACAGTACTTCCCTCTCAGTGTTGACAGTACTTGTCTCTCAGTGTTGACAGTACTTCTCTCTCAGTGTTGACAGTACTTCTCTCTCAGTGTTGACAGTACTTCCCTCTCAGTGTTGACAGTACTTCCCTCTCAGTGTCGACAGTACTTCTCTCTCAGTGTTGACAGTACTTCTCTCTTAGTGTTGACAGTACTTCTCTCTCAGTGTTGACAGTACTTCTCTCTCAGTGTTGACAGTACTTTCCTCTCAGTTTTGACAGTACTTCTCTCTCAGTGTTGACAGTACTTCCCTCTCAGTGTTGACAGTACTTCCCTCAGTGTCGACAGTACTTCTCTCTCAGTGTTGACAGTACTTCTCTCTCAGTGTTGACAGTACTTCTCTTTCAGTGTTGACAGCACTTCTCTCTCAGTGTTCACATTACTTCTCTCTTAGTGTTGACAGTACTTCTCTCTCAGTGTTGACAGTACTTCTCTCTCAGTGTTGACAGTACTTTCCTCTCAGTGTTGACAGTACTTCTCTCTCAGTGTTGACAGTACTTCCCTCTCAGTGTTGACAGTACTTCCCTCTTAGTGTTGACAGCATTCCTCTCAGTGTTGACAGTACTTCTCTCTTAGTGTTGACAGTACTTCTCTCTCAGTGTTGACAGTACTTCTCTCTCAGTGTTGACAGTACTTCCCTCTCAGTGTCGACAGTACTTCTCTCTCAGTGTTGACAGTACTTCTCTCTCAGTGTTGACAGTATTTCTCTCTCAGTGTTGACAGCACTTCCCTCTCAGTGTTGACAGTACTTCTCTCTTAGTGTTAACAGTACTTCTCTCTCAGTGTTGACAGTACTTCTCTCTCTGTGTTGACAGTACTTTCCTCTCAGTGTTGACAGTACTTCTCTCTCAGTGTTGACAGTACTTCCCTCTCAGTGTTGACAGTACTTCCCTCTCAGTGTCGACAGTACTTCTCTCTCAGTGTTGACAGCACTTCCCTCTCAGTGTTGACAGTACTTTTCTCTCAGTGTTGACAGTACTTCCCTCTCAGTGTTGACAGTACTTCTCTCAAAGTTATGACAGTAGTTCTCTCTCAGTGTTGACAGTACTTCCCTCTTAGTGTTGACAGTACTTCTCTCTCAGTGTTGACAGTACTTCCCTCTCAGTGTTGACAGTACTTCTCTCTAAGTTTTGACAGTAGTTCTCTCTCAGTGTTGACAGTACTTCTCTCTCAGTGTTGACAGTACTTCCCTCTCAGTGTTGACAGTACTTCTCTCTAAGTTTTGACAGTAGTTCTCTCTCAGTGTTGACAGTACTTCTCTCTCAGTGTTGACAGTACTTCCCTTTTAGTGTTGACAGTAGTTCTCTCTCAGTGTTGACAGTACTTCCCTCTCAGTGTTGACAGTACTTCTCTCAAAGTTATGACAGTAGTTCTCTCTCAGTGTTGACAGTAGTTCTCTCTCAGTGTTGACAGTACTTCTCTCTCAGTGTTGACAGTACTTCTCTCAAAGTTATGACAGTACTTCCCTCTCAGTGTTGACAGTACTTCTCTCTCAGTGTTGACAGTACTTCCCTCTCAGTGTTGACAGTACTTCCCTCTCAGTGTTGACAGTACTTCCCTCTCAGTGTTGACAGTACTTCCATCTCAGTGTTGACAGTACTTCCCTCTCAGTGTTGACAGTACTTTCCTCTTAGTGTTCTATTGCTCACCTTCTTGTTATCTTCTTCTTAACTTTTCACGGTTGTCAGTGAACCAGTTCAACTCTCCCTGTTTGTCTCCTTTATTTAATACTGGGACACGGGGGTCTTCCGGACCCCCGTGTCCTCTGACTTGTATATGCCAGTACTTCACACAATGATTCTGCTGCTCCAGAAAGTGTTTTTAGTTGTTCTCCTGTTGTATGTATGATGTTGAGTCCTTGTTTGTGTAGTCTCATCCTTAGGTCTTCTGCCATTGATCCTGATTCCTCTGAGGAAACCTCTACAAATATTTTCTTCAACACTTTACAGAATTCCTTTCATTTTTCGTGAGCTCTAGTTCCTTCTTCAGTCGAAGCAACTGATCTTTTACCGTCGTCTTCATCTGACGCGTCTGTGACACAGATGTGGTTCAGACTTTGCCTATATCGCATCCTTGTTATATAAATACCCGAAATGCCCCGGCATGATAGTGAATATGGTAAAGTGAGGTTCTGGCCTCACTCTATCATATTCATCTCTGTGATGAATTTGCTAACCTCTCTGTTCTGGTCTGTCCTTCGCTTATTGTAGTTTCTCCTCGTTCTCATACCTCTCTTATTTCTTCTTGTTTCCTGGCGCTTTCCAGCTATGTACTCTATCATCTCATTCCCTGACTTTCCTTCCAGTTACCTTTCCCACAGAACTACATTCAGGGAATCCCTCGTCCCATATCCACCAACTGACGCTCTTTCTTCTACAAATATAATTCCACAAGGTACGCGAAGGTCAGCACTGTGTCGTAGCTAGCACACCGGTCTTACTCGATCATCTTCTTCTATATATATATATATATATATATATATATATATATATATATATATATATATATATATATATATATATATATATATATATATATATATATATATATATATATATATATATATATATATATATATATATATATATATATATATATATATATATATATATATATATATATATATATATATATATATATATATATATATATATATATATATATATATATATATATATATATATATATATATATATATATATATATATATATATATATATATATATATATATATATATATATATATATATATATATATATATATATATATTATATATATATATATATATATATATATATATATATATATATATATATATATATATATATATATATATATATATATATATATATATATATTATATATATATATATATATATATATATATTATATATATATATATATATATATATATATATCTTTTCTATCATACTATATAATTTTCTAAATTCTCTCTAGCTCCCTCTTATCATCTCTACTCCTCATCTTTCCTCATCATACTAACAAGTTGACCTTTAAAGTTCACCCTAGCCACCTACATCAACTTAACCCTCAACGTTTCCGGTCACACACACCGGCCATTCATTTGTGCCAGTCATATCGCAGTGCTTAAGTCACCCATGGTGAGCTGCCTTCTTTCATCCCTATGTGCACTCTTAGTGGCTTGTGACAGTCAGCAGGATGACAGTGACAGCAGTCAGTAGGATGACAGTGACAGCAGTCAGTAGGATGACAGTGACAGCAGTCAGTAGGATGACAGTGACAGCAGTCAGCAGGATGACAGTGACAGCAGTCAGTAGGATGACAGTGACAGCAGTGAGTAAGATGACAGTGACAGCAGTCAGTAGGATGACAGTGTCAGCAGTCAGTAGGATGACAGTGACAGCAGTCAGTACGATGACAGTGACAGCAGTGAATAAGATGACAGTGTCAGCAGTCAGTAGGATGACAGTGACAGCAGTCAATAGGATGACAGTGTCAGCAGTCAGTAGGATGACAGTGTCAGCAGTCAGTAGGATGACAGTGACAGCAGTCAGTAGGATGACAGTGACAGCAGTCAGTAGGATGACAGTGACAGCAGTCAGTAGGATGACAGTGACAGCAGTCAGTAGGATGACAGTGACAGCAGTCAGTAGGATGACAGTGACAGCAGTCAGTAGGATGACAGTGACAGCAGTCAGTAGGATGACAGTGACAGCAGTCACGGATGACAGTACGCGTCAGTAGGATGACAGTGACAGCAGTGAGTACGATGACAGTGTCAGCAGTCAGTAGGATAACAGTGACAGCAGTCAATAGGATGACAGTGACAGCAGTCAGTAGGATGACAGTGACAGCAGTGAGTAAGATGACAGTGTCAGCAGTCAGTAGGATAACAGTGACAGCAGTCAATAGGATGACAGTGACAGCAGTCAGTAGGATGACAGTGACAGCAGTCAGTAGGATGACAGTGACAGCAGTGAATAAGATGACAGTGTCAGCAGTCAGTAGGATGACAATGACAGCAGTCAATAGGATGACAGTGTCAGCAGTCAGTAGGATGACAGTGTCAGCAGTCAGTAGGATGACAGTGACAGCAGTCAATAGGATGACAGTGTCAGCAGTGAGTAAGATGACAGTGTCAGCAGTCAGTAGGATGACAGTGACAGCAGTCAATAGGATGACAGTGTCAGCAGTGAGTAAGATGACAGTGTCAGCAGTCAGTAGGATGAAAGTGTCAGCAGTCAGTACGATGAGAGTGTCAGCAGTCAGTAGGATGACAATGTCAGCAGTCAGTTGTGTGACTTTTCTGGGTTCTTCTAGGTTCTCTACACATATGCTGCTATGTATGATAATCTATGTAACTGTACTTGTGTATACCTGAATAAACTTACTTATAATAGGTGTCACTGCGACAACTTTAAAAAGTAAACCAAATAAAATTATTTTTTTTCAAGTAGTTTATTTACATATTTTAGCTAAAAATTGAGGTTTATCAAAAATTCTTGAAACAGCAGCAGTGACTTGTGGCATCACCATTGTGGACAGCCTGGCCGGCAACTTACTCTCTCCTGGCTGCCAAGTTACTCTCTCCTGGCTGCCAAGTTACTATCTCCTGGCTGCCAAGTTACTCTCTCCTGGCTGGCAAGTTACTCTCTCCTGGCTGCCAAGTTACTATCTCCTGGCTGCCAAGTTACTCTCTCCTGGCTGCCAAGTTACTCTCTCCTGGCTGCCAAGTTACTCTCTCCTGGCTGCCAAGTTACTCTCTCCTGGCTGGCAAGTTACTCTCTCCTGGCTGCCAAGTTACTCTCTCCTGGCTGCCAAGTTACTCTCTCTGGCTACCAAGTTACTCTCTTCTGGCTGCCAAGTTACTCTCTTCTGGCTGCCAAGTTACTCTCTTCTGGCTGGCAAGTTACTCTCTTCTGCCTGGCAAGTTACTCTCTTCTGGCTGGCAAGTTACTCTCTTCTGGCTACCAAGTTACTCTCTTCTGGCTACCAAGTTACTCTCTTCTGGCTGCCAAGTTACTCTCTTCTGGCTGCCAAGTTACTCTCTTCTGGCTGGCAAGTTACTCTCTCCTGGCTACCAAGTTACTCTCTTCTGGCTGGCAAGTTACTCTCTCCTGGCTGGCAAGTTACTCTCTCCTGGCTACCAAGTTACTCTCTCCTGGCCGGCAAGTTACTCTCTCCTGGCTGGCAAGTTACTCTATTCTGGCTGGCAAGTTACTCTCTTCTTGCTGACAAGTTACTCTTTGTGGCTGCAAGTTCTCTCCTGGCTGCAAGTTATCTTCCTGCTGGCAAGTTACTCTCTCCTGGCTACCAAGTTACTCTCTTCTGGCTGGCAAGTTACTCTCTCCTGGCTGGCAAGTTACTCTCTTCTGGCTGCCAAGTTACTCTCTTCTGGCTACCAAGTTACTCTCTCCTGGCTGGCAAGTTACTCTCTTCTGGCTGGCAAGTTACTCTCTTCTGGCTGGCAAGTTACTCTCTCTGGCTGGCAAGTTACTCTCTCCTGGCTGGCAAGTTACTCTCTCCTGGCTGGCAAGTTACTTCGTGGTTACTCTCTCTGGCAAGTTACTCCCCTCCTTTTGGCTGCATTACTTGTTAATTCTCTCTCTGCGTACTCTGTAAGTTACTCTCTTGGCTACAAGTTACTCTCTTCTGGCTGCAAGTTACTCTCTTCTGGCTGCAAGTTACTCTTCTTCTTGACAGTTCTCCTTCTGGCTACCAAGTTACTCTCTTCTGGCTGGCAAGTTACTCTCTCCTGGCTGACAAGTTACTCTCTTCTGGCTGGCAAGTTAATCTCTCCTGGCTGGCAAGTTACTCTCTCCTGGCTGACAAGTTACTCTCTTCTGGCTGGCAAGTTACTCTCTCCTGGCCGACAAGTTACTCTCTCCTGCCTGGCAAGTTACTCTCTCCTTTCTGGCAAGTTACTCTATTGTGGCTGCCAAGTTACTCTCTCCTGGCTGGCAAGTTACTCATTCCTGGCTGGCAAGTTACTCTCTCCTGGCTAGCAAGTTACTCTCTTCTGGCTGGCAAGTTACTCTCTCCTGGCTGGCAAGTTACTCTCTCCTGGCTGGCAAGTTACTCTCTCCTGGCTGGCAAGTTACTCTCTTCTGGCTGGCAAGTTACTCTCCTGGCTGGCAAGTTACTCTCTCCTGGCTGGCAAGTTACTCTCTTGGCTGCAAGTTACTCTCTCTGGCTGGAAGTTACTCTCTTGGCTGGCAAGTTACTCTCTTGGCTGGCAAGTTACTCTCTTGTGGCTGGCAAGTTACTCTCTTGTGGCTGGCAAGTTACTCTCTTGTGGCTGGCAAGTTACTCTCTTGTGGCTGGCAAGTTACTCTCTTGTGGCTGGCAAGTTACTCTCTTGTGGCTGGCAAGTTACTCTCTTGTGGCTGCAAGTTACTCTCTTCTGGCTGGCAAGTTACTCTCTCCTGGCTGGCAGTTACTCTCTCCTGGCTGGCAAGTTACTCTCTCCTGGCTGGCAAGTTATCTCTCTGGCTGGCAAGTTACTCTCCTGGCTGGCAAGTTACCTCTCTGGCTGGCAAGTTACTCTCTCTGGCTCAAGTTACCTTCTCTGGCTGCAAGTTACTCTCTCTGGCTGAAGTTACTCTCTCCTGGTGGCAAGTTACTCTCTTTGGCTAAGTTACTCTCTGTGTGGCAAGTTACTCTCTTGGCTGGCAAGTTACTCTCTTTGCTGGGTTACTCTTTGGCTAAGTTACTTTTTTCCCCCCCTTCTGGCTGGCAAGTTACTCTCTCCTGGCTGGCAAGTTACTCTCTCCTGGCCGGCAAGTTACTCTCTCCTGGCTACCAAGTTACTCTCTTATGGCTGCCAAGTTACTCTCTCCTGGCTGGCAAGTTACTCTCTTCTGACTGCCAAGTTACTTCCTCTCCTGGCTACCAAGTTACTCTCTCCTGCTCCAAGTTACTTCTCTCTGGCTCAAGTTACTCTCTCCTGGATGCCAAGTTACTCTCTTCTGGCTGCCAAGTTACTCTCTCCTGGATGCCAAGTTACTCTCTTCTGGCTACCAAGTTACTCTCTTCTGGATACCAAGTTACTCTCTTCTGGCTGACAAGTTACTCTCTTCTAGCTGGCAAGTTACTCTCTTCTGCCTGGCAAGTTACTCTCTTCTGGCTGGCAAGTTACTCTCTTCTGGCTACCAAGTTACTCTCTTCTGGCTACCAAGTTACTCTCTTCTGGCTGACAAGTTACTCTCTTCTGGCTGGCAAGTTACTCTCTTCTGGCTGGCAAGTTACTCTCTTCTGGCTACCAAGTTACTCTCTTCTGGCTGGCAAGTTACTCTCTTCTGGCTGGCAAGTTACTCTCTTCTGGCTACCTAGTTACTCTCTCTTGGCTACCAAGTTACTCTCTCCTGGCTACCAAGTTACTCTCTTCTGGCTGGCAAGTTACTCTCTTCTTGCTGACAAGTTACTCTCTCTGGCTGCAAGTTCTCTCCTAGCTGCAAGTTACTCTCTCCTGGCTGCAAGTTATCTCGGCTCAGTTCTCTCTCCTGGTTACCCTCTGGCAAGTTACTCTCTCCTGGCTACAAGTTACTCTCTTCTGGCTGCAAGTTACTTCTCCTGGCTGCAAGTTACTCTCTTCTGGCTACAAAGTTACTCTCTTCTGGCTACAGTTACTCTCTCCTGGCTGCCAAGTTACTCTCTTCTGGCTGGCAAGTTACTCTCTCCTTGCTGGCAATTTACGCTCTCCTGGCTGGCAAGTTACTCTCTTGTGGCTGCCAAGTTACTCTCCTCTGGCTGGCAAGTCACTCTCTTGTGGCTGGCAAGTTACTCTCTTCTGGCTGGCAAGTTACTCTCTTCTGGCTGGCAAGTTACTCTCTTCTGGCTGGCAAGTTACTCTCTCTGGCTGGCAAGTTACTCTCTTCTGGCTGGCAAGTTACTCTCTTGTGGCTGGCAAGTTACTCTCTTGTGGCTGGCAAGTTACTCTCTTGTGGCTGGCAAGTTACTCTCTTGTGGCTGGCAAGTTACTCTCTTGTGGCTGGCAAGTTACTCTCTCCTGGCTGGCAAGTTACTCTCTCCTGGCTGGCAAGTTACTCTCTCCTGGCTGGCAAGTTACTCTCTTCTGGCTGGCAAGTTACTCTCTCCTGGCTGGCAAGTTACTCTCTCGTGGCTGGTAAGTTACTCTCCTGTGGCTGGCAAGTTACCCTCTCCTGGCTGGCAAGTTACTCTCTCCTGGCTGGCAAGTTACTCTCTCCTGGCTGGCAAGTTACTCTCTCTGGTAGTTACTCTCTTCTGGCTGAGTTACTTTCTGGCTGCAAGTTACTCTCTCTGGCTGAAGTTATTCTTCTGGCTGGAAGTTATCCTCTGCTGGCAGTTATCTCTTCTCTGTCAAGTTACTCTCTTCTGGCTGGCGTTACTCTCTTCTGGCTGGCAAGTTACTCTCTTCTGGCTGCAAGTTACTCTCTCTGGTGCAAGTTACTCTTCTGGCTCAAGTTACTCTCTTCTGGTGCAAGTTCTCTCTCTGGCTGCAAGTTACTCTCTCTGCTGGAAGTTACTCTCTCTGCTGGCAAGTTACTCTCTCTGGCTGGCAAGTTACTCTCTCTGGCTGGCAAGTTACTCTCTCTCTGGCAAGTTACTCTCCTGGCTGCAAGTTACTCTCTTCTGCTGGCAAGTTACTCCTCCTGGCTGGCAAGTTACCTCTTCTGGCTGCAAGTTCTCTCTCTGGCTGGAAGTTACTCTTCTGGCTGGAGTTACTCTCTCTGTGGTGTTACTCTCTCTGGCTGCAAGTTACTCTCCTGGCTGGCAAGTTACTCTCTCTGGCTGGCAAGTTACTCTTCTGCTGGCAGTTCTCTCTCTGGCTGGCAAGTTACTCTCTCCTGGCTGCAAGTTACTCTCTCTGGCTGGCAATTACTCTCCTATTGGCTGCAAGTTACTCTCTCTGGCTGGCAAGTTACTCTCTCCTGGCTCAAGTTACTCTTCCTTGGCTGGCAAGTTACTTCTCCTGGCTGCAAGTTACTCTCTCCTGGCTGCAAGTTACTCTCTTCTGTGCTGCAAGTTACTCTCTCCTGGCTGGCGTACTAGTTACTCTCTCTGGCTGGCAAGTTACTCTCTCTGGCTGGCAAGTTACTCTCCTTGGCTGGCAAGTTACTCTTCTGGTGGCAAGTTCTCTCTTTGGCTGGCAAGTTACTCTCTGGCTGGACAGTTATCTCTGCTGGCAAGTTACTTCTCTGCTGGCAAGTTTCTCTTGTGTGCAAGTTACTCCTGACAGTGTTACTTCCTGTGGCAAGTTACTTCTTGCAGTTACTCTCTGACAGTTGTCTACTGGCTGTAGTTACATTCTGGCTGCAGCACTTGTGCTGCAGTTTCTCTTGCTAAGTTCTTTGTCTGGCAGTTCTTTCTAGCTGCATTACCTTTGGCTGCAAGTTATCTCTTGTGTAAGTTACTCTCTTCTCAGTTGCTTGTGGCTCACAGTTATCCTTGTGCTGGCTGTTACTCTTGTTGACCACTTTGGCTACAAGTTACGTCTTCAGGCTGTAGTTACGCTTGTCAAGTTTCCAGTTGTCACAGTTGTTACAGTTGTCACAGTTACTGTTTACGTTGTCACAGTTGTTAGTGCAAATTGTACAGTTGTTACAGTTGTCACAGTTGTCACAGTTGTTACAGTTGTCACAGTTGTCACAGTTGTTACAGTTGTCACAGTTGTTACAGTTGTCACAGTTGTCACAGTTGTTACAGTTGTCACAGTTGTCACAGTTGTCACAGTTGTCACAGTTGTCACAGTTGTTACAGTTGTCACAGTTGTTACAGTTGTCACAGTTGTTACAGTTGTCACAGTTGTTACAGTTGTCACAGTTGTCACAGTTGTTACAGTTGTCACAGTTGTTACAGTTGTCACAGTTGTCACAGTTGTCACAGTTGTTACAGTTGTCACAGTTGTTACAGTTGTCACAGTTGTCACAGTTGTCACAGTTGTTACAGTGTCACATGTAGTTGTTACGTTTTCACTAGTTGCAAGGTTACAGTTTCACGGTGGTCACAGTTGAGTCACAGTTGATACAGTTACAGTGTTGCAGTGTCACTTAGGTGAGTACACTGGTCACAGTTACACTTGTCCAGTGGTCAACAGTTGTCACTTGTGAGTTCACAGTGAGTACAACCAGGTGAGTTCAACTAGATGAGTACAACCAGGTGAGTACAACTAGATGAGTACAACTAGATGAGTACAACTAGGTGAGTACAACTAGGTGAGTACAACTAGGTGAGTACAACTAGATGAGTACAACTAGATGAGTACAACTAGGTGAGTACAACTAGGTGAGTACAACTAGGTGAGTACAACTAGGTGAGTACAACTAGGTGAGTACAACTAGGTGAGTACAACTAGTGAGTAACTAGTGAGTACAACTAGATGAGTACAACTAGGTGAGTACAACTAGTGAGTACAACTAGTGAGTACAACTAGGTGAGTACAACTAGGTGAGTACAACTAGGTGAGTACAACTAGGTGAGTACAACTAGTGAGTACAACTAGGTGAGTACAACTAGGTGAGTACAACTAGGGGAGTACAACTAGAGGAGTACAACTAGGTGAGTACAACTAGGTGAGTACAACTAGGTGAGTACAACTAGGGGAGTACAACTAGGTGAGTACAACTAGGTGAGTACAACTAGGTGAGTACAACTAGGTGAGTACAACTAGGTGAGTACAACTAGGTGAGTACAACTAGGTGAGTACAACAGTGAGTACAAATAGGGGAGTACAACTAGGTGAGTACAACTAGGTGAGTACAACTAGGTGAGTACAACTAGTGAGTACAACTAGGTGAGTACAACTAGGTGAGTACAACTAGGTGAGTACAACTAGGCACTGTGAGTACAACTAGTGAGTCAACTGTGAGTACAACTGGAGTACAACTAGGTGAGTACAACTAGGTGAGTACAACTAGGTGAGTACAACTAGGTGAGTACAACTAGGTGAGTACAACTAGGTGAGTACAACTAGGTGAGTACAACTAGGTGAGTACAACTAGGTGAGTACATCACCGTAGTGAGAGGTGTGGGAGTCACCGGTCATCTTCCCGGAAGTTAAGAAACATCTGAAAGCCCTTGAATATGTAATACTGTTAGTCACTGAGTGGTGGTGGTATACCTGGAGTATACCTGGAGAGGGTTTCGGGTGGTATACCAGGAGAGGGTTTCGGGGATCAAAGCCCCCGCGGCCTGGTCTGTGACCAGGCCTCATGATGGATCAGGGCCTGATCAACCAGGCTGTTATTTTTGGCCGCACGCAAACCGACGTAAGAGCCACAGCCTGGTTGATCAGTACTTAAGGTGCCTGTCCAGCGCCTTCTTGAAGACAGCCAGGGGTCTATTGGTAATTCCCTTTATGTATGCTGGGAGGTAGTTGAACAGTCTTGGGCCCCTGACACTTATTGTGTTGTCTCTTAGCGTACTCGTGACGGCCCTGTTTCTCATTGAGGGAATGTTGCATCGCATGCAGAGTCTTTTGCTTTCTTAGGGAGTGATTTTCGTGTGCAGATTTGGAACTAGACCCTCTAGGATTTTCCAAATGTATATTATCATGTATCTTTCTTGCCTGCATTCCAGGGAGTACAAGTCAAGAAACTTCCACCGTTCCCAGTAATTTAGGTGTTTTATCGTACTTATGTGTGCCGTGAAAGTTCTCTGTATATTCTCCAGATTTGCAATTTCACCTTCCTTGAAAAGGGCCGTTAGTATACAGCAATATTCTAGCCTAGAGAGAACAAGTGATTTGAAAAGAATCATCATGGGCTTGGCGTCCCTAGTTTTGAAGGTTCTCATTATCTATCCTATCATTTTCCTAGCAGATGCGGTAGATACAGTGTTGTGATCCTTGAAAGTGAGATCATCTGACATTATCACTCCCAGGTCTTTCACATTAGTTTTTTGCTGCATTGTGTGGTTGGAATTTGTTTTATACTCCGTTGCAGTTTTAATTTCCTCGAGTTTTCCATAGCGGAGTAATTGAAATCTATCTTCATTGAACTTCATATTGTTTTCTGTGGCCCATTTAAAAATTTGCTTGATGTCTGCTTGGAGTTTTGCAGTGTCTTCGTTCGAGGACACTGTCATGCAAATACTGTTGTCATCGGCAAAGAACACGGTGTTGTGGTTTACATCTCTGTCTATGTCAGATATGAGGATGAGGAACAGGATGGGAGCAAGTACTGTGCCTTGTTGAACAGAGCTTTTCACTGTAGCCGCCTCAGACTTTACTCTGTTTACTATTACTCTTTGTGTTCTATTTGTTAGGAAGTTACAGATCAATCTAACAACTTTTCCTGTTATTCCTTTATCACACATTTTGTGCGCTATTACACCATGGTTACACTTATTGAAGGCTTTCGCAAAGTCTGTGTAAACTACATCTGCATTTTGTTTGTCCTCTAGAGCATTTAAGACCATGTCCAGTAGTTGTGAGAGGCAGGAGCGGCTTGCTATAAACCCGTGATGCCCTGGGTTGTGCAACTGACGGATATCTGGTGGTCCTCACTCAGTATCTTGCACTGATGCAACAGTCATGCAAGATACGTCAGGGGGAAAGTCGAGGTGAAGATCAGTTAACACGAACAATGACAAGAAAGTTAGGAGACAAGGTCATGGCTTGACGCACAGGTGTTCACTGGAACAATGTTCCAAGTGCTCACTGGGACAATGTTCCAAGTGTTCACTGGGACAATGTTCCAAGTGTTCACTGGAACAATGTTCCAAGTGTTCACTGGGACAATGTTCCAAGTGTTCACTGGGACAATGTTCCAAGTGTTCACTGGGACAATGTTCCAAGTGTTCACTGGGACAATGTTCCAAGTGTTCACTGGGACAATGTTCCAAGTGTTCACTGGGACAATGTTCCAAGTGTCCTCTAAGTAGCCACGTTAATAATTATATGCAACGCCTGTAAACACTTGTATCCATATACAGGTATATATATTTCCACAGACTTAAGCTCAACATAGAAGGAAAAGCTCTCCCTAGGAAAGCTTGCTTTGCATCCTGAGTTTTTATCGTTGTCGCCAGAAGCACATTTCATCAGTGACATGAAAGATGTTTCGCTCAGTAACCTGTACCACACAGGGGGTTTGAGTCACATGTCCTCGGATAACCTCTCTTTGGTTCAAGTGTCGTTGATCAAATGTTTAATAAGATGTCATACCTGAGGCAAGATCTGTGTAAGAAATGTTGCTGACACAGTCAGTGGCCAATATTTATTTAGCTTTAATATGTACATCCAAGTGAGGTAGTTGATGGACCTGGTGAGAGAGAGAGAGACAGAGAGAGAGAGACAGACAGACAGAGACAGAGAGAGAGAGACTCCTGACAATATATTCATGGAAAATGCTCGACACTCAGGGTCCTTCATCTACAAACTAAAATAGCAACTTTGGGTCAGAGATACGTGGAGAAGCAGAGACGTCAGTCACAGTTAGAGAACCGACGTCAGTCACAGTTAGAGACCCGACGTCAGTCACAATTAGAGAACCGACGTCAGTCACAGTTAGAGAACCGACGTCAGAGTCACAGTTAGAGAACCGACGTCAGTCACAGTTAGAGAACCGACGTCAGTCACAGTTAGAGAACCGACGTCAGTCACAGTTAGAGAACCGACGTCAGAGTCACAGTTAGAGAACCGACGTCAGTCACAGTTAGAGAACCGACGTCAGTCACAGTTAGAGAACCGACGTCAGTCACAATTAGAGAACCGACGTCAGTCACAGTTAGAGAACCGACGTCAGAGTCACAATTAGAGAACCGACGTCAGTCACAGTTAGAGAACCGACGTCAGTCACAGTTAGAGAACCGACATCAGTCACAGTTAGAGAAACGACGCCAGTCACAGTTAGAGAACCGACGTCAGTCACAGTTAGAGAACCGACGTCAGTCACAGTTAGAGAACCGACGTCAGTCACAGTTAGAGAACCGACGTCAGTCACAGTTAGAGAACCGACGTCAGTCACAGTTAGAGAACCGACCAGTCACAGTTAGAACCAGTCAGTCACAGTTAGAGAACCGACGTCAAGTCACAGTTAGAGAACCGACGTCAGTCAGAAGTTAGAGAACCGACGTCAGTCACAGTTAGAGAACCGACGTCAGTCACAGTTAGAGAAACGACGCCAGTCACAGTTAGAGAACCGACGTCAGTCACAGTTAGAGAACCGACGTCAGTCACAGTTAGAGAACCGACGTCAGTCACAGTTAGAGAACGACGCCAGTCACAGTTAGAGAACCGACGTCAGTCACAGTTAGAGAACCGACGTCAGTCACAGTTAGAGAACCGACGTCAGAGTCACAGTTAGAGAACCGACGTCAGTCACAGTTAGAGAACCGACGTCAGTCACAGTTAGAGAACCGACATCAGAGTCACAGTTAGAGAACCGACGTCAGAGTCACTGTTAGAGAACCGACGTCAGTCACAATTAGAGAACCGACGCCAGTCACAGTTAGAGAACCGACGTCAGTCACAGTTAGAGAACCGACGTCAGTCACAGTTAGAGAACGACGCAGTCACAGTTAGAGAACCGACGTCAGTCACAGTTAGAGAACCGATGTCAGTCACAGTTAGAGAACCGACGTCGAATCACAGTTAGAGAACCGATGTCAGTCACAGTTAGAGAACCGACGTCAAATCACAGTTAGAGAACCGACAGACAGTCACAGTTAGAGAACCGACGTCAGTCACAGTTAGAGAACCGACGTCAGTCACAGTTAGAGAACCGCGTCAGCAGTTAGAGAACCGACGTCAGTCACAGTTAGAGAACGACGTCAGTCACAGTTGAGAACCGATGTCAGTCACAGTTAGAGAACCGACGTCAGTCACGTAGAGAACCGACGTCAGAGTCACAGTTAGAGAACCGACGCCAGTCACAGTTAGAGAACCGACGTCAGAGTCACAGTTAGAGAACCGACGTCAGATCACAGTTAGAGAACCGACGTCAGTCACAGTTAGAGAACCGACGTCAGTCACAGTTAGAGAACCGATGTCAGTCACGTTAGAGAACCGATCGTGCAGTCAGGTTAGAGAACCGACGTCGAGTCACAGTTAGAGAAACGACATCAGTACAGTTAGAAGAACCGACTAGTACAGTTAGAAGAACGACGTCACAGTTATAGAAACGACGCAGAGTCCGAGTTAGAACCGAGTGTCAGTTGAAGAACCGACGTCAGAGTCACAGTTAGAGAACCGATGTCAGTCAGTCAGTTGAACGACGTCAGTCACAGTTAGAGAACCGTGTCGTCACAGTTAGAGACACGTCGGTCACAGTTAGAGAACCGACGTCCAGTCACAGTTGAGAGACCGACGTCAGTCACAGTTGAGAACGATGTCAGTCACAGTTAGAGAACGACGTCGTCACAGTTAGAGAACCGACGTCAGTCATGTTATGAAACTGACGTCCAGGTCACAGTTGAGAGAACCGTGTCGTCACAGTTAGAGACACGTCGGTCACAGGACTCTGGTCAAAGTTGAGAAACCGAGTCAGTCACAGTAGGAACCGACTCAGAGTCACAGTTAGAGAACCGATGTCAGTCACAGTTAGAGAACCGACGTCAGTCACAGTAGAACGACGCGGTCACAGTTAGGAACCGATAGTACTGCGCAGGGAACCTGATTCAGAATCAGGAAGATCGACGCCGAGTCACAGTTAGAGGAACTGAGCTGCGTCACAGTCTAGACTGACGCGGTCACAGTCTAGAGAACTGATGTAGTACAGTTAGGAGAAACCTTGACTCAAGTTGACAGAAGACCGACAGTCACAGTCTGGTACTAGTAGAGTCACAGTCTGGAGGTCACTGCTGTGTCACAGTCTGGAGGTCACTGCTGTGTCACAGTCTGGAGTCATTGTTGGTGTCACAGTCTGGAGGTACTCTGTGTCACAGTCTGAAAACTGCTGTGTCACAGTCTGGAGGTCACTGTGTGTCACAGTCTGGAGGTCACTGCTTGTGTCACAGTCTGAGGTCACTGTGTGTCACAGTCTGGATAATGCTGTGTCACAGTCTGGAGGTCATTTGTGTCACAGTCTGGAGTACTGCTGTGTCACAGTCTGGAGGTCATTGTTGTGTCACAGTCTGAGTCACGCTGTGTGTCACAGTCTGGAGTCACTGCTGTCAAGTCTGATAACTGCTGTGTCACAGTCTGGAGGTCACTGTTGTGTCACAGTCTGGAGGTCACTGCTGTGTCACAGTCTGAGATCATTGTGTGTCACAGTCTGGATGTACTGCTGGTGTCACAGTCTGGAGGTCACTGCTGTGTCACAGTCTGGAGGTCACTGCTGTGTCACAGTCTGGAGGTCACTGCTGTGTGTCACAGTCTGGAGGTCACTTCTGTGTCACAGTCTGAATAACTGCTGTGTCACAGTCTGGAGGTCACTGTTGTGTCACAGTCTGGAGGTCACTGCTGTGTGTCACAGTCTGGAGGTCACTGATGTGTCACAGTCTGGATAACTGCTGTGTCACAGTCTGGAGGTCACTGCTGTGTCACAGTCTGGAGGTCACTGCTGTGTGTCACAGTCTGGAGGTCACTGCTGTGTCACAGTCTGGAGGTCACTGCTGTGTGTCACAGTCTGGAGGTCACTGCTGTGTCACAATCTGGATAACTGCTGTGTCACAGTCTGGAGGTCACTGTTGTGTCACAGTCTGGAGGTCACTGCTGTGTCACAGTCTGGAGGTCATTGTTGTGTGTCACAGTCTGGAGGTCATTGTTGTGTGTCACAGTCTGGAGGTCATTGTTGTGTGTCACAGTCTGGAGGTCACTGCTGTGTCACAGTCTGGATAACTGCTGTATCACAGTCTAGAGGTCGCTGATGTGTCACAGTCTGAATAACTGCTGTGTCACAGTCTGGAGATAACTGCGGTGTCACAGTCTGGAGGTCACTGCTGTGTCACAGTCTGGAGGTCATTGTTGTGTGTCACAGTCTGGAGGTCACTGCTGTCACAGTCTGGAGGTTATTGTTGTGTGTCACAGTCTGGAGGTCACTGCTGTGTGTCACAGTCTGTAGGTCATTGTTGTGTGTCACAGCCTGGAGGTCACTGCTGTGTCACAGCCTGGAGGTCACTGCTGTGTCACAGCCTGTAGGTCACTGCTGTGTCACAGCCTGGAGGTCACTGGTGTGTCACAGCCTGGAGGTCACTGCTGTGTCACAGCCTGGAGGTCACTGCTGTGTCACAGCCTGGAGGTCACTGCTGTGTCACAGCCTGGAGGTCACTGCTGTTTGTCTAGGCGCATGTCTGTCCCTCCGATGTTGTGTAAGCAATGACCTGCACCAGCCAGCAGACACTTGTCTCCGCTGCTCTCAACTCAACACCTGCTCTCACCTCAACACCTGCTCTCACCTCAACACCTCCACCAGACCTCATTAACACGTCACTACCAGACAGCCAATCCCTCTCGTTACGTCATGAGTGAGTCATTATCGCGTGACCTACACGCGCTCAGTGCAGCTGACTAATACAGCATCCTGGGTACAGCTTTGTTCTGGCTGGGCAGCTGGTTTACTGTGCACCTCAGCTCTTCCTGTCAGAGGCAGCACCAACACAGAGAGCACACAGGAGGTTCAATACACTGGAGTCTACACCACCAAGTTATATACTATTTAAAATTCCATGTATTACCGTTTCTTCACATTTATCTATACCATAGAATATGGAGATTTTATCTAAAAAAATCAAATATTTTATTACCACAAAGAAACATTGGTCATTATTAGGTTATAGACTCGTCAAATTTGTTTGGAAGTATCTCTAAATTATCAGATGTTTGGCGACCTTGAGATATTATGTTCCGGTGTTTGGCGACCTTAAGATATTATGTTCCGGTGTTTGGCGACCTTAAGATATTATGTTCCGGTGTTTGGCGACCTTGAGATATTATGTTCCGGTGTTTGGCGACCTTAAGATATTATGTTCCGGTGTTTGGCGACCTTGAGATATTATGTTCCGGTGTTTGGCAACTTTGAGATATTATGATCCGGTGTTTGGCGACCTTAAGATATTATGTTCCGGTGTTTGGCAACTTTGAGATATTATGTTCTGGTGTTTGACGACCTTAAGATATTATGTTCCGGTGTTTGACGACCTTAAGATATTATGTTCCGGTGTTTGACGACCTTAAGATATTATGTTCCGGTGTTTGACGACCTTAAGATATTATGTTCCGGTGTTTGACGACCTTAAGATATTATGTTCCGGTGTTTGACGACCTTAAGATATTATGTTCCGGTGTTTGACGACCTTAAGATATTATGTTCCAGTGTTTGGCAACTTTGAGATATTATGTTCCGGTGTTTGACGACCTTAAGATATCATGTTCCGGTGTTTGGCAACTTTGAGATATTATGTTCCAGTGTTTGACGACCTTAAGATATCATGTTCCAGTGTTTGACGACCTTGAGATATTATGTTCCGGTGTTTGACGACCTTGAGATATTATGTTCCGGTGTTTGACGACCTTGAGATATTATGGAGTATGACAAACATCCTGTGTGATGGAGTATGACAAACATCCTGAGTGATGGAGTATGACAAACATCCTGAGTGATGGAGTATGACAAACATCTTGTGTGATGGAGTATGACAAACATCCTGAGTGATGGAGTATGACAAACATCTTGTGTGATGGAGTATGACAAACATCCTGAGTGATGGAGTATGACAAACATCTTGTGTGATGGAGTATGACAAACATCCTGAGTGATGGAGTATGACAAACATCTTGTGTGATGGAGTATGATAAACATCCTGAGTGATGGAGTATGACAAACATCTTGTGTGATGGAGTATGACAAACATCCTGAGTGATGGAGTATGACAAACATCTTGTGTGATGGAGTATGACAAACATCCTGTGTGATGGAGTATGACAAACATCTTGTGTGATGGAGTATGACAAACATCCTGAGTGATGGAGTATGACAACCATCCTGAGTGATGGAGTATGACAAACATCCTGAGTGATGGAGTATGACAAACATCCTGAGTGATGGAGTATGACAAACATCCTGAGTGATGGAGTATGACAAACATCTTGTGTGATGGAGTATGACAAACATCCTGAGTGATGGAGTATGACAAACATCTTGTGTGATGGAGTATGACAAACATCCTGTGTGATGGAGTATGACAAACATCCTGAGTGATGGAGTATGACAAACATCTTGTGTGATGGAGTATGACAAACATCTTGTGTGATGGAGTATGACAAACATCTTGTGTGATGGAGTATGACAAACATCCTGAGTGATGGAGTATGACAAACATCTTGTGTGATAGAGTATGATAAACATCCTGAGTGATGGAGTATGACAAACATCTTGTGTGATGGAGTATGACAAACATCCTGAGTGATGGAGTATGACAAACATCTTGTGTGATGGAGTATGACAAACATCTTGTGTGATGGAGTATGACAAACATCCTGAGTGATGGAGTATGACAAACAGCCTGTGTGATGGAGTATGACAAACATCCTGTGTGATGGAGTATGACAAACATCTTGTGTGATGGAGTATGACAAACATCCTGAGTGATGGAGTATGACAAACATCTTGTGTGATGGAGTATGACAAACATCTTGTGTGATGGAGTATGACAAACATCCTGAGTGATGGAGTATGACAAACATCTTGTGTGATGGAGTATGACAAACATCCTGAATGATGGAGTATGACAAACATCTTGTGTGATGGAGTATGACAAACATCCTGAGTGATGGAGTATGACAAACATCTTGTGTGATGGAGTATGACAACCATCCTGAGTGATGGAGTATGATAAACCACCTGCCTTAGTGCATCCCACTCTGACCTTAGTGCATCCCACTCTGACCTTAGTGCCTCCCACTCTGACCTTAGTGCATCCCACTCTGACCTTAGTGCATCCCACTCTGACCTTAGTGCATCCCACTCTGACCTTAGTGCATCCCACTCTGACCTTAGTGCATCCCACTCTGACCTTAGTGCATCCCACTCTGACCTTAGTGCATCCCACTCTGACCTTAGTGCATCCCACTCTGACCTTAGTGCATCCCACTCTGACCTTAGTGCATCCCACTCTGACCTTAGTGCATCGCACTCTGACCTTAGTGCATCGCACTCTGACCTTAGTGCATCCCACTCTGACCTTAGTGCATCCCACTCTGACCTTAGTGCATCGCACTCTGACCTTAGTGCATCCCACTCTGACCTTAGTGCATCCCACTCTGACCTTAGTGCATCCCACACTGACCTTAGTGCATCCCACTCTGACCTTAGTGCATCCCACTCTGACCTTAGTGCATCCCACTCTGACCTTAGTGCATCCCACTCTGACCTTAGTGCATCCCACTCTGACCTTAGTGCATCCCACTCTGACCTTAGTGCATCCCACTCTGACCTTGCCTTACCATTCACTGGTTAGTATTGGCTAATGATTCTTTTTTCACAACAATTTAACAGGCTAAGAGCTGTTATCTTACCTCAGTTCATTTCAAAACCCAGCCTTATCTGATGTATACTATCCTCGATACCCTCTCCAGGTATACTCCAGGTACACTGCCACCCCCCGGGATACGACCCCACTACAGTTGATTAACACCCAGGTACTTACTGCTAGGTGAAGACAAACATCAGGTGTAAGGAAACGCGACCAGCGTTTCCACTCATACCGGGGTTTGAACCGTGGACACTCATTACCAAACGAACCCCAACAGCCGATAAGAGAGCGCTTGTTAACGCTTTAGGTTCGAACCTGTGAGCTCCGACAAGGAGGATGTGTGTATGATCCCGGCTATGTTACCGGGCACGTTGATCATCTGAGAGGAGTGTTGGAGGTCAGGTAGGTTGTGTTTGATCCCGGCTATGTTACCGGGCACGTTGATCATCTGAGAGGAGTGTTGGAGGTCAGGTAGGTTGTGTATGATCCCGGCTATGTTACCGGGCACGTTGATCATCTGAGAGGAGTGTTGGAGGTCAGGTAGGTTGTGTATGATCCCGGCTATGTTACCAGGCACGTTGATCATCTGAGAGGAGTGTTGGAGGTCAGGTAGGTTGTGTATGATCCCGGCTATGTTACCAGGCACGTTGATCATCTGAGAGGAGTGTTGGAGGTCAGGTAGGTTGTGTATGATCCCGGCTATGTTACCAGGCACGTTGATCATCTGAGAGGAGTGTTGGAGGTCAGGTAGGTTGTGTATGATCCCGGCTATGTTACCGGGCACGTTGATCATCTGAGAGGAGTGTTGGAGGTCAGGTAGGTTGTGTTGATCCCGGCTATGTTACCGGGCACGTTGATCATCTGAGAGGAGTGTTGGAGGTCAGGTAGGTTGTGTATGATCCCGGCTATGTTACCAGGCACGTTGATCATCTGAGAGGAGTGTTGGAGGTCAGGTAGGTTGTGTATGATCCCGGCTATGTTACCAGGCACGTTGATCATCTGAGAGGAGTGTTGGAGGTCAGGTAGGTTGTGTATGATCCCGGCTATGTTACCAGGCACGTTGATCATCTGAGAGGAGTGTTGGAGGTCAGGTAGGTTGTGTATGATCCCGGCTATGTTACCGGGCACGTTGATCATCTGAGAGGAGTGTTGGAGGTCAGGTAGGTTGTGTATGATCCCGGCTATGTTACCGGCACGTTGATCATCTGAGAGGAGTGTTGGAGGTCAGGTAGGTTGTGTATGATCCCGGCTATGTTACCGGCACGTTGATCATCTGAGAGGAGTGTTGGAGGTCAGGTAGGTTGTGTATGATCCCGGCTATGTTACCGGGCACGTTGATCATCTGAGAGGAGTGTTGGAGGTCAGGTAGGTTGTGTATGATCCCGGCTATGTTACCAGGCACGTTGATCATCTGAGAGGAGTGTTGGAGGTCAGGTAGGTTGTGTATGATCCCGGCTATGTTACCAGGCACGTTGATCATCTGAGAGGAGTGTTGGAGGTCAGGTAGGTTGTGTATGATCCCGGCTATGTTACCAGGCACGTTGATCATCTGAGAGGAGTGTTGGAGGTCAGGTAGGTTGTGTATGATCCCGGCTATGTTACCAGGCACGTTGATCATCTGAGAGGAGTGTTGGAGGTCAGGTAGGTTGTGTATGATCCCGGCTATGTTACCGGGCACGTTGATCATCTGAGAGAGTGTTGGAGGTCAGGTAGGTTGTGTATGATCCCGGCTATGTTACCGGGCACGTTGATCATCTGAGAGGAGTGTTGGAGGTCAGGTAGGTTGTGTATGATCCCGGCTATGTTACCAGGCACGTTGATCATCTGAGAGGAGTGTTGGAGGTCAGGTAGGTTGTGTATGATCCCGGCTATGTTACCAGGCACGTTGATCATCTGAGAGGAGTGTTGGAGGTCAGGTAGGTTGTGTATGATCCCGGCTATGTTACCAGGCACGTTGATCATCTGAGAGGAGTGTTGGAGGTCAGGTAGGTTGTGCATCACTACACAAGATGGGGTCAAGGATAAAGTTGTAGACAGAGAAGAGAAAGTGAGAGAGTGTATGGAGGAAGGCTGGTGCTGGGGATGTGGGAGGTGGATCTAGAGTTGGGTCTACTAGGAAAGGAGTTGGGGAGCATCTTAAGTAGTACCTAGAGTTGGGTCTACCATGAAGGGGCTGGGGTGCATCTTAAATAGTTTCTAGAGTTGGGTCTACCATGAAGGGGCTGGGGTGCATCTTAAATAGTTTCTAGAGTTGGGTCTATCATGAAGGGGCTGGGGTGCATCTTAAATAGTTCCTAGAGTTGGATCTACCATGAAGGGGCTGGGGTGCATCTTAAATAGTTCCTAGAGTTGGGTCTATCATGAAGGGGCTGGGGTGCATCTTAAATAGTTCCTAGAGTTGGGTCTACCATGAAGGGGCTGGGGTGCATCTTAAATAGTTCCTAGAGTTGGGTCTACCATGAAAGGGCTGGGGTGCATCTTAAATAGTTCCTAGAGTTGGGTCTATCATGAAGGGGCTGGGGTGCATCTTAAATAGTTGCTAGAGTTGGGTCTACCATGAAAGGGGCTGGGGTGCATCTTAAATAGTTCCTAGAGTTGGGTCTACCATGAAGGAGCTAGGGTGCATTTAGAGTAGTTCCTTGAGCTGGGTCTACTATGAAAGGGGCTAGAGTGCGTCTTAAGTAGTTCCTACAGGCTGGGTGCTCCTTCCTTCTGGGTCCTCATCTGCTGCACTTATCTCTGCATGACGGGTTGTCACGCTCTCCCTCAACTGTTCTCTCTCCATTATTGTTATGAGACAGTCAGTGTGGTCTTCAGCCCTGACCTCTGTCTTAGGATCTTGCTTGCGGTTATGTGACCAGAATGTTAGTTTCATCCGGCATAGTTAGCCGTGGCAGAAACTCCCCAGCCTCTAAAAATGAATCAGTTTCCTTGTTTCTTGATCTCCTGCTGTGTACCAGGTGAGGAATATGATCACCTTGCTCGGCGTCCCGTAGCTGGGTCGGTAGCGTACTCAGCACGCACACTGAGTACCACACTGAGTGGCCGTGGTTCGGTCCCAGGTATGGGTGGACACATTGGGGCGCTTTTCCTTAAGACACTCGCTGTTCGTTTTCATCTAGCAGCAAGTAGGTACTTGAGTGTTATCCGACTGGTATGGGTCGCATCCTGGGGACAAGATTAACCTAAGGTGCCCGAAATGCTTTGGATAACCAGGGGCTTTCTATATAGTATGTCATTGATGTCAGCTATTGTCTGTATAAGTTGTATCATGTACCAGTACAAATGAAGATTATTATTATTATCATTATTATTATTATTATTATTATTATTATTATTATTATTATTATTATCATCATCATCATCTCTTACTTCCTGGGTCTCCCTTCCCCTCCAGATTTTAGTCTCTTTTCATCATTTCTCCTTGTTGGCTTCCTCACCATCTTGTTGGCTTCCTCACCATCTTGTTGGCTTCCTCACCATCTTGTTGGCTTCCTCACCATCTTGTTGACTTCCTCACCATCTTGTTGGCTTCCTCACCATCTTGTTGGCTTCCTCACCATCTTGTTGGCTTCCTCACCATCTTGTTGGCTTCCTCACCATCTTGTTGGCTTCCTCACCATCTTGTTGACTTCCTCACCATCTTGTTGGCTTCCTCACCATCTTGTTGGCTTCCTCACCATCTTGGCTTCCTCACCATCTTGTTGGCTTCCTCACCATCTTGTTGGCTTCCTCACCATCTTGTTGGCTTCCTCACCATCTTGTTGGCTTCCTCACCATCTTGTTGGCTTCCTCACCATCTTGTTGGCTTCCTCACCATCTTGTTGACTTCCTCACCATCTTGTTGGCTTCCTCACCATCTTGGCTTCCTCACCATCTTGTTGGCTTCCTCACCATCTTGTTGGCTTCCTCACCATCTTGTTGGCTTCCTCACCATCTTGTTGGCTTCCTCACCATCTTGTTGGCTTCCTCACCATCTTGTTGACTTCCTCACCATCTTGTTGGCTTCCTCACCATCTTGTTGGCTTCCTCACCATCTTGGCTTCCTCACCATCTTGTTGGCTTCCTCACCATCTTGTTGGCTTCCTCACCATCTTGTTGGCTTCCTCACCATCTTGTTGGCTTCCTCACCATCTTGTTGGCTTCCTCACCATCTTGTTGGCTTCCTCACCATCTTGTTGACTTCCTCACCATCTTGTTGGCTTCCTCACCATCTTGTTGGCTTCCTCACCATCTTGTTGGCTTCCTCACCATCTTGGCTTCCTCACCATCTTGTTGGCTTCCTCACCATCTTGTTGGCTTCCTCACCATCTTGTTGGCTTCCTCACCATCTTGTTGGCTTCCTCACCATCTTGTTGGCTTCCTCACCATCTTGTTGGCTTCCTCACCATCTTGTTGGCTTCCTCACCATCTTGTTGACTTCCTCACCATCTTGTTGGCTTCCTCACCATCTTGTTGGCTTCCTCACCATCTTGGCTTCCTCACCATCTTGTTGGCTTCCTCACCATCTTGTTGGCTTCCTCACCATCTTGTTGGCTTCCTCACCATCTTGTTGGCTTCCTCACCATCTTGTTGGCTTCCTCACCATCTTGGCTTCCTCACCATCTTGTTGGCTTCCTCACCATCTTGTTGGCTTCCTCACCATCTTGTTGGCTTCCTCACCATCTTGTTGGCTTCCTCACCATCTTGTTGGCTTCCTCACCATCTTGTTGGCTTCCTCACCATCTTGTTGACTTCCTCACCATCTTGTTGGCTTCCTCACCATCTTGTTGGCTTCCTCACCATCTTGGGCTTCCTCACCATCTTGTTGGCTTCCTCACCATCTTGTTGGCTTCCTCACCATCTTGTTGGCTTCCTCACCATCTTGTTGGCTTCCTCACCATCTTGTTGGCTTCCTCACCATCTTGGCTTCCTCACCATCTTGTTGGCTTCCTCACCATCTTGGCTTCCTCACCATCTTGTTGGCTTCCTCACCATCTTGTTGGCTTCCTCACCATCTTGTTGGCTTCCTCACCATCTTGTTGACTTCCTCACCATCTTGTTGGCTTCCTCACCATCTTGTTGGCTTCCTCACCATCTTGGCTTCCTCACCATCTTGTTGGCTTCCTCACCATCTTGTTGGCTTCCTCACCATCTTGTTGGCTTCCTCACCATCTTGTTGGCTTCCTCACCATCTTGTTGGCTTCCTCACCATCTTGTTGGCTTCCTCACCATCTTGGCTTCCTCACCATCTTGTTGGCTTCCTCACCATCTTGTTGGCTTCCTCACCATCTTGTTGGCTTCCTCACCATCTTGTTGGCTTCCTCACCATCTTGTTGGCTTCCTCACCATCTTGTTGGCTTCCTCACCATCTTGTTGGCTTCCTCACCATCTTGTTGGCTTCCTCACCATCTTGGCTTCCTCACCATCTTGTTGGCTTCCTCACCATCTTGTTGGCTTCCTCACCATCTTGTTGGCTTCCTCACCATCTTGTTGACTTCCTCACCATCTTGTTGGCTTCCTCACCATATTGTTGGCTTCCTCACCATCTTGGCTTCCTCACCATCTTGTTGGCTTCCTCACCATCTTGTTGGCTTCCTCACCATCTTGTTGGCTTCCTCACCATCTTGTTGGCTTCCTCACCATCTTGTTGGCTTCCTCACCATCTTGGCTTCCTCACCATCTTGTTGGCTTCCTCACCATCTTGTTGGCTTCCTCACCATCTTGTTGGCTTCCTCACCATCTTGTTGGCTTCCTCACCATCTTGTTGGCTTCCTCACCATCTTGTTGGCTTCCTCACCATCTTGTTGGCTTCCTCACCATCTTGTTGACTTCCTCACCATCTTGTTGGCTTCCTCACCATCTTGTTGGCTTCCTCACCATCTTGGCTTCCTCACCATCTTGTTGGCTTCCTCACCATCTTGTTGGCTTCCTCACCATCTTGTTGGCTTCCTCACCATCTTGTTGGCTTCCTCACCATCTTGTTGGCTTCCTCACCATCTTGTTGGCTTCCTCACCATCTTGTTGGCTTCCTCACCATCTTGTTGGCTTCCTCACCATCTTGTTGGCTTCCTCACCATCTTGTTGGCTTCCTCACCATCTTGTTGGCTTCCTCGCCATATTGTTGGCTTCCTCACCATCTTGTTGGCTTCCTCACCATCTTGGTGGCTTCCTCACCATCTTGTTGACTTCCTCACCATCTTGTTGGCTTCCTCACCATCTTGTTGACTTCCTCACCATCTTGTTGGCTTCTTCACCATCTTGTTGGCTTCCTCACCATCTTGTTGGCTTCCTCACCATCTTGTTGACTTATTCACCAACTTGTTGGGTTTCTCACCACCTTGTTGACTTTCTCACTACCTTGTTGACTTTCTCACCACCTTGTTGACTTCCTCGCCATATTGTTGACTTCCTCACCTCACACATCATCTCTCCTCCTCCTCCTCCTTCCTTGTTTCTGTCTCTCATTGTTACGGATTCCATCACACATTGGATTACTCCTTCATGATAAAGTGGATATGTTAGCCAAGAAGACCACCCATAAGGAGAATGTAGAATATAACTTTGTTGTCTCTGTGTCTAGCATTATTAATAATTTGAGGAGAGAAGTAATAAAAGTGAATGTTATAGGGATGCAGCTAGAAGTCCGAGTAGAACTATAACACTATGATAACATGAACGTAGATAAGTATGTTTATGGAGCAACTTGCAATGTGAACAGACTGACTGATGTTGTAGTGGCCAGGCTTAGGTTTGGCTACAAGTACTGACTGATGTTGTAGTGGCCAGGCTTAGGCTTGGTTACAAGTACTGACTGATGTTGTAGTGGCCAGGCTTAGGCTTGGCTACAAGTACTGACTGATGTTGTAGTGGCCAGACTTAGGCTTGGTTACAAGTACTGACTGATGTTGTAGTGGCCAGGCTTAGGCTTGGCTACAAGTACTGACTGATGTTGTAGTGGCCAGGCTTAGGCTTGGCTACAAGTTCTTCTGGCAGTTTGGGAGACACACAGATGATGATCAAACCCAATACAAATTATGTGGTCAGGCATATGGTCACTGTCTTGAACACTATGTGCTTAATTTTCCACTTATTGAGGAATATATAGACAGTATAATAACCTATGTGACATGTCAAGATATCTTATTAATGAAAATAAGATACCAGATATACCAAGCAAATTTCCTAAATTTGCTTGTAACAGATAAGTGAACTGTAAATATAAATATATATGTACTGCTGTTAACACTTTTGAGGCCTAGTTCCTAGGGCTTTTGTTTATCCATATTCCCTCCACAGGATGGATATGGTGTGCACAATAAACTAGCCACTTCGGTGACAGGGGTCGGGTCACAGCTCCTGGCTCCCGCCTCTTCGCTGATCGCTACTGGGAGGAAGTGTGTGTGTGTGTTCGATTATCTGAGCCAATATATGAATGTTATAGAGAGGTAGGTGCAGAGGCCTAGTCGCTGACATACCTGGTTCATAATAGTAGTTGTTAACGTCCTGGTCGTTCACCTCTCATAGTTTTCCTGGTCAAAGGAAGTGAGAATGAGTGTATCATCACCAGCTGTGGTGAAACACGCACCAATTATCTTCCTCTCACAACAAACATTCTTTGCAGAATTACACTTTGCTTATTTTTGTGTGCTGGAATATTTAAGGAATGATATTTTATTATTCTCTGCCAGGGAAGCTGCTTTGTTTACATACACAGTCCACAAAATAAGAGTGATGGCTGTCTGGCAGCGAGGGACTATATTATCTCCAGGTTGTGTTGACTATATTATCTCCAGGTTGTGTTGACTATATTATCTCCAGGTTGTGTTTCCTTAAGAAGGTTAGATACTGGATGTTCTTGAGTGTATATATGCGCTCTGAAGGAGGAGTGTTGATATATTGAACTGTAGTGTAGTAGCGCCTCTGGCAACACAGTGACGGAGTGAACGATGATGAAAGTTTTTCTTCTCTTTTGACTCGCCTTGACTCAGTGGGAAGCGGCCGATGTGTTAATAAATACATATATGGGGAACAGAGAGAGACAGAGACAAAGAGAGAGAGAGAAAGAGACAAAGAGAGAGAAAGACAGAGAGGGAGAGACAGACAGAGAGACAGACAGACAGACAGACAGATAGACAGAGACAGACAGACAGAGACAGACAGACAGACAGACAGACAGATAGACAAAGACAGAAAGACAGAGACAGAGATAGTGAGAGATCAGTCTTGTAGGCCACAGTCACGATGAGACATACAACAATGACGTCACAGTTACGAGATGAGACATGCAGCAATGACGTCACAGGACATAGAGACATGCAACAATGACGTCACAGGACATAGAGACATACAACAATGACGTCACAGGACATAGA